>CAIGRR010040099.1:0-17259 GCA_903798365.1 Fraxinus sp. 1973-6204
GAAACTACTGCCATTACTCTCATTACTTAACTACTTTCAACCAAGATTCTTGGATCATGGACTATGATAAGAGTGCTTCTTAACCGTCTCAATAACTGTTGCTTTCAATGGTCCACAAGACATTACACTCACCGAGCTTTTAGGTGCATCGCGACCTTGGGTGATGATGATGCTATACTTGCTCATATCTTGGGCGACAAGCTGGCTTGAGTGAAGCCTCCAATACATAACTCTGTCTTGTGGTGTCGGGTGGGCTTTTTGATGGGCCTCTGCTTCATAAGTTCGTCTTGGGTTTTTACCTGGTCTCATTTGGGGTTGTCCTTCAAATCTCCTAACTGGGCTTCATTCTTTGGATAATTTAATTGGGCTTCATTTTTGTATGTCGACAAGTGGTGGTGGTGATTCCATGTGGGGTTTTGGGGCGGTGCAGGTGGTGGTGAATCTAGCAATGGCGATGGTGGTGGTGAAGTGATCATCACAATGGTTGTGGTGAGGTGATGGTCACAAATGATGTTGGTGGAGGTAGTGGTGGTGGTGGTGATGAGGTGGCGTGGCAATCAGTTGGTTTCGGTGGGGGTGGGGTGACTAATTATTTGAATGATTGTGACTAATAAAATGGTTATTTGTGACAAATAAATAATGTGACCTAAAAAAATACAAGACTGTGATTAAATTTGTATTCGTGACTTACAATTTATTAAGTTAAGATCAATTAATTTGATAATTTGTGACATGTAAAATTTATGATATATGACCAAAAAATAATACGTGATCAATTAATTTGATAATTTGTGACTGTAAAATAAGTTACTTGTAAAATTTGTGATATGTGATCGAGAAATAATAATTTGATAATTTGTAATTGTAAAATAAGTTTTAACTTGTAAAATTTGTGATCTATGACCGAGAAATAATACCTGACTTATTAATTTGATAATTTATGATCGATAAAAAAATCGTGACATATAAAATTTATAATTTGTGACTATGATATCTATAATTGTAAGTAGTATACGTGTTAGATTTTTAATGTTGTAATTAGCAATTCTGTAAACAAAAATGACTGAATTGTAATTTGTGTAAAAAGTCAAGGAGTAATGTACAAATAGATAAAGTTTAGATTTTTAGGTCTAGGGTTCACGAATGGCAAAAGAAGGAAAGTGCGGCGCAGGTTTTCGCTAGACTGTCATCAATGATTGGCTCGAGCGTCAAAAGCAGAAACCCTCTCGCTCGACGTCGCTCCTTCTTCGCTCGAGTGACAGCCGGTCGTTCGACTGTCGCTGAGCTTTCGCTCGAGCGACAGTGTTGTCCAAAAAAATTTTATTTCGCGATTTAAAAGCTTTTTCCCAGGCTCATTACTTTCCTAACCTACCTATAAATACCAAAACACTTCAAAACGTATTTTCACAAGGTTGAACATTGAGAGAGCTTCATATGTGAGATATTCTTCATATTTTGTGTTTCAACCTTCGTCCATTGATATTGTTTTAGTGAGAAAAATATCATATCTATAATCCAAATACCAAACTGTGCTTTTCTCTACATCTGTCAGACTTGTTGAAGATCGAGGGAAGTTGACTGATCGTTTTATAACCTACCTATATATACCAAAACACCTCAGAACGTATTTTCACAAGGTTGGACATTGAGAAAACTTCATCTGTGAGAGATCATCCATATTTTGTCTTTCATCCTTCGTCCATTGATATTGTTTTGGTGAGAAAAACATCGTCCATATACTTCAAATACCAAATCTGTCTTTCCTCCACATCTGTCAGAGTTCTGAAGATTGAAAGAAGTTGACAGGAGTTCTAGTCTGTGAGGAACAATGTGTTCTTCGTTGATCCAAGGGAGATAGACGATTCCGCAAGGCCAGGAATGCTGCAGGGTAGCATATTCCACCGAGAGCTTTAGCAAATTGCAGCTAAGGATTGGTGCAGTGGAGCACGTGAATCGCGGAGAGCTGTAGGAATTACAGTCAGGAGATCAGATAGTACGTGTCGTCTACTCTGATAGACTGTAAGTCGTTTGAATCGTTTATAGTGGATTGCCTGACAAAGTGTCAGGAGTTTTTCCTAATTGGGTTTCTCCGTGGTCATTCCGTGTGTTGATTTACTGCTTTATTTACTGTTTATAATATATACATTGCAGTATTCGAACATATGATTAATACTGACTTGCATGTTTAATCATCTAGAAAAGAATTAAAAAGTGACTTGTTGCTATTTAATTCGTTAATAATTTTAATTCTGCATATAATACCTATTCATCCCATCTAGGTATTGTTATGGTCGAACTACGCGTTTTTCAGTGCGTAACTGTGACAATAAATTATATAATATTGTGAACTAAATATATTTAATTAATAAAATCTAATTAAGACCTGATTTTTGAAATAATAAAACTAATTTCTTAATTTTGAAATTGTATTTTGCAACCATCTTTATATATATATACACACAATTTTCAAACACATTAAAGCAAAAATAACAAAAAATAATTAAAACTGGAATCGAAGTTTATTAATGAATTGTTGTGACATGTCTCCAGGTTTGGGACTGCGTCAACGATCAACATAAAATTTCACTTAAAAGTTGAATGACAACCCGTGTTTTTAACCTCAATACNTATATATATATACACACAATTTTCAAACACATTAAAGCAAAAATAACAAAAAATAATTAAAACTGGAATCGAAGTTTATTAATGAATTGTTGTGACATGTCTCCAGGTTTGGGACTGCGTCAACGATCAACATAAAATTTCACTTAAAAGTTGAATGACAACCCGTGTTTTTAACCTCAATACTTGTCTATTACTCCCTTCGTATGACTTTCCTTATTTTCTAAACCCAATTATATAGCTTTGTTTTTTTATTGAGAATGTTTTGTTTTATTCTTTTACTAATATATCCTTATTTAATTTGCTTAGTTATAACAAATTTACTACTAGTTGTTGATAATTAAATAAGGGTAAACTATGAAAGTTTACAAGACTGTGATTAGATTTGTATTTCGTAACTTACAATTTATTAAGTTAAGATCAATTAATTTGATAATTTGTGACATGTAAGATTTATGATATGTGACCAAAAAATAAAACGTGATCAATTAATTTGATAATTTGTGACTGTAAAATAAGTTACTCGTAAAATTTGTGATATGTGATTGAGAAATAATACGTGATCAATTAATTTGATAATTTGTGATTGTAAAATAAGTTTTAACTTGTAAAATTTGTGATCTATGACCGAAAAATAATACGAGACTTATTAATTTGATAATTTATGATCGATAAAAAAATGTGACATAAAATTTATGATTTGTGACTATGATATCTATTATTGTAAGTAGTACGTAACTGTGACAATAAATTGTATAATATTGTGATATTTATATATTTAATTAATAAAATCTAATTAAGACCTGATTTTTGAAATAATAAAACTAATTTCTTAATTTTGAAATTGTATTTTTCAACCATCTTTTCAAACACATTAAAACAAAAATAACAAAAATAATTAAAACTGGAATCGAAGTTTATTAATGAATTGTTGGGACATGCCTCCAGGTTTGGGACTCCGTCAACGATCAACATAAAATTTCACTTAAAAGTTGAATGACAACCCATGTTTTTAACCGCAATACTCGTCTATTACTCCCTTCGTGTGACTTTCCTTATTTTCTTATCCAGTTATATAGCTTTATTTCTTTATTGAAAATGTTTTGTTTTGTTCTTTTACTAATATATCATTATTTAATTTGCTTAGCTATAACTAATTTACTAATAGTTATTGATAATTAAATAAGGGTAAACTAGGAAAATTTTTGGCAAAAAATACTTTTTCAATAACATTAAATAAGATTTTTTAATCCGTATAAAAAACAAAACCAACATATATAAATGGAACGAAAGGAATAGTATAATTAGCAGAAAACCGTCTGAGAATATAACTTATCAACTCTTGATTGAAGCATTGTTGGTTACAAACAAGCACAAGAGCCTTTTGACAAGTTAGTATTAGTATAATGCCTCTATGAACTGTAAATATATATACCAAAGGAAACTATTACAACCTCAACAGTCACAAAAAGAACAACAAAAGGAAATTAGTACAGCACAAATTGCCCATTGCTTCGTCTGTGTGCAAACAACTATAAATTCAAACATTCAAATTATCAACCTTATGAAATGTACAAGTCGGGCGCGATTTGTAACCTTCCGAACCATCTGTCATCTGCAATCCGCCACACTGGTCGACATCTGATTGTGCCTTAATTTATATCTTTTCGTCTAATGAGGAAATAATTCGACCACATGATTCTTTCATTCCTTGGATGAGCTCTAGCCTAATCGACAGCCACATTAACTAAAGTTTCATCAACACCCAGGAAGAGACTGGGCCGAAGCAAATGGTGAAAGGCTTGTGGCTGACTCACTGTAATGTAGTGGATTAGGTTGACGACTGGACGTCCCAATATAACTTGAAGAAGCATTGCCCGGACTAGGTATATAAGGAGACATGTATCTGGAATTTAGAGGGGATAACGAGGGGTATCCTAACGAGTGAGGTGAAACTAAATAAGCAGCAAGGGATCTTTGGGAAGACATGTTCCTAAGGTCCACTGAGCTTCGACTCATACTAAGATGTGAAGATTGATGATGCGACTGAAGAGACTGCTGGTTATAAGGAGTACTAGAGATGGAATTGGGACGAGAAAGTGAAGAGGATTGAAATGATGCTGGGGCTATTTGTATGGCCGGGGATGATGCCAGCGATGATCTAAAAGATGATAATATGGAAGATGAAGGAAAAGAAAGCAACGGTGTAGATTCTGATGCTGGTGGATCACCAGTACTAGTTCTTGCATCACGCTTGCATACGGGACAGAATGTTCTCCACGATGTTAGCCAAGCATCGACACAAGTTGCATGAAATTCTGTAAAAATCCCAAGATGAAATTACTCGACTACACAAGATAAAAAATAATTACCAAAGCACAATTTACAAAAGAAATGAAGAAAGAAGTACAACAAAGATGACGGCAGGCACACACATGCAGATTATTTTTAGATAAAGTATTCCTAAATTTGCAAGAGGGTGTAATGCTCTTTTAGTTACGAGAATAATAATTCACTAGAATGATCCTCGAAAATGTTCAGTACATACTGCATATACGGTCTACTCTTTTAGTAATTAGAAATTTTGAAGGATGAAGAAGTAGAGCATCTCCAAGAGGACAAGAGGCTCTTTATTTCTCCCATCCTCTTTATTTTAAAGAGCCAATCTTTATTTTAACAGTTTAATTAGTCCAACGAGCCTCTATCTCTAAAAATTAAAGTAGAGAGTGGATTTGGCTCTCCAAAAGCCAAACTCACTCACTATCTACTACTTTTAATGCTTTCACATGTGATACACGAGTTCTAATGCACTTATTTGAAGGGGAAGCAAGTAAATAAAAGGAAGAAAAAAGGTTATATCATACTTATTTATTGGGAATAAGCAAAACCAAGAAATTATAAATAGTGTTGTTGGACTTTCCGCTCCTTATTCAAAAAAATTTCAATAGGCTCTTTAATTGTTGGAGATGCTCTTAGTAGAATTATTATTACTGAGAAGAAACATATAGTGTTCTTAGAACTGAGGTAGTGAAGTAAATTGGGCCAAACCACCAGGCCTATGGGGTGTCAGGCATCACTTTACTTTACACATCCCAGCCTGGCCAATCCAGGCCAATTTTGAAAACATTTGTGGCCCTCACACCCAAAATAAATAAATAATTAAATAAAACTGTAATAATTATCTCACACCTATTCTTAGAGTGATGAAGTGACAACTATTTATTAGGAAAAATTAGCACTGGATCTGTGGGAACCCTAAGAAACGCAGGACTCCTCTCAAAATTAGCAACAATGTAGACAAATATCCAAGTTTGACAGTACCAGAAGAAATACTTCAATATGGTTATGCATCAGACTAAGTATTTTCTTTGTGCTTTAAGTTAAATTTGTAGATAGTAAGATTTTTTGGGGTAAAAAAAATTGTAACTCTGAAATTCATGCTTGGTAAAATAAGTAACTTAAAAGTAAGAGAAGACTTACTGTGGCGGCATGGCAGAATTCTGAGCTTCTCTCCAACAGTATAGTCTTCAAGACATATAGCACATGTCTGTGAAGTACAATTATCCTCCAGAACAGCTGTGAAAGTTAGGCTCGGCATGGCTTTCACCAGACGACTGCTCATCCCGTGGAATTCCCTTACACGTGGAGCTCGCGGCCGTTCTCTTCTAATGCGATGCCTCCGGACAAAGAAACAGGTAGCTAACACTGCTGACATTGCAAGTAATGAAATGAAAGACATAGCCATGATTGACCATGCTGAGTTTTCAAAGCTCGAGATTATCCAGAGTTCCATGTCAGCAGCCCCAACATATTGTGTCAGTTTTTCACCTGAAGCTTTGGAAACAAACACAGCGTGTATTTTTATATGAGCAGCATTTCCTGCCACTGAATTTTTACACAGTGAAAACTTCATTAGCCATCAAAAACTAAAACAATCAACTTTCACATATACCTTCATTCCTTGAGAAAGCAGCAGAAGGCATGATGTAGAACAAATTGCTGAATGGATGGAAAAAGAATTGGATCATAATGGGGAAAAAGTATTGGTGCAAAGAGCACATCCGAATTTCGGTTTGGGTCCATAATATCATTCAGGAAAGAGGACGACGATACGAGTAAAACTCATGGCTGTGCCATGATGAAGATGGATTTCAGCCATCCGAATTCGTTTAGGACTCAAAAACTGTTTTTCAAAGTTTTAGCGCTATTTTTGCCATTTAGTTTATTTCAAATTATTTTTAATTTTAATCCTATTAAACTAGGTTTTCATGTAAATCCTTATTTATCTCATTGTTTTTTATCATCTTACATTAATAAAATTTGTGAGTTTAATTTTTCATAATTTGGTGGATTCAAAAATTCATGTTCTTAAGGATTTCGCTTGAATTCCTTGTTTCGCGCTGCGTCAAGTGATATCAAAGCCGACTTTCCCATCTCTATATCTTTGATTCATAAGCACGGGTGACGTACCAGTTACTTAAGCAGATTTGGACGCAATACATTGACGGCTTGACGATCTTACTACTTAGATAAAAGAAATTCATCCGCTGTTTTTGCGAGGCATTGGAAACAAAGGGTAGAATGAACAACGGACAAACAACAATGAACGGATCGCTGAGCCTGTAGTTCGGGGAAGAAATAATATGAGACGTGTAGAGTCAGAGGAAGAGTTCGAAGAGCTGCCACATAATCATCAAAATCGAAATACCCTTGATAATTATCGAATTAAAGCAGATATTCCCCCCGATCCTTGGTAACCTAAAGATCAAGGAATTTTGGATTGGTTGATGAAGGTTGAACGGTTTTTCGAAATTATGGATGTGTCGGAGGACAAGATAGTTAAGATGGTGGTGTTCCATTTGAAATCGATAGCGACAGTAAAGTGGGATCGGTTACAAAATACTCGGAGGAAACAAGGAAAGAATCGTATTCAAACTTGGAGAAAGATGAAGCAGTGTATGATGGGTCGATTTCTACCTGCAGTTTAAGAATATATTTTGTATCCTATGTACCTGGGATGCCACAGGGCAATCGCAAAGTATCGGAGTATACCAATGAATTTATACAGTATACTAGTGGTTTAAATGTGGCTATTCAAGATAGAATTGAGTTGCAGAATATTTGGACGTTGCAGGAGGACATTAACATGACAACGAATGTTAAGATGATGGAATCTGATAAGAGGCTGACCAATTATAGGAGAGTTTTCCCACTTGCCGAACCATCATCATTCGTTCCTTTGGACAAAAGGAAGGCTACACTACAAACCCTAGCCAACTCTAACAAAAGCAATGTTGACAACAGTGGTCGAATCGAAAACAGAGGTCAAACATGAAGCACACCTCAGAATACAAATCCTTATGTTAGGCCCACAGGAGATATTTGTTATAGATGCTACAAACCTGGGTATCGTTCCAATAACTGCTCGAAAGAAAACAGGTCAATTTGGTGGAGCCGGAGATAGTGGATGAGGAAGAAGATATTGAGGTAAAAGATGAGAATACATGAGTTGAGTTTGCTGTTAAGGAAGGAGTGGAGAGGCTTACTTTGGTATTGCAACAAATGCTTTTGTTGCCTAAGGAAGAAGGGCAACGTCACTGCATTTTTCGATCTCTGTCTATCATCAAGAATAAAGTGTGTGAAGTGATTGTAGACAACGAAAGCTATGAGAATTTTGTGTCAAAAAGGTTGGTGAATTTGTTTAAGTTACCTACTGCGAACCATCCTAAACCTTATTCCCTTGGTTGGGGAAAGAAAGGTCATTCTATTCAGGTTGCTGAAACATGCAATGTACCTGTTTCCATTGGTAAGTATTATAAGGATGAGATTATGTGTAATGTCATAGACTTGGATGCTTGACATATCCTACTAGGTTGTCCATGGAAGTTGATGTGGTTTCAACTCTTAAAGGGAATGATAATGTGGTACTTTTCATAAAGCAGCCATAAGATTGCTATGGCTCCTCTCAAATAGTCGGAGAAGTCTACCCAACAACGAACAGAGAATTTCCTTACCCTTACAAATAATGAAAAAGAGATTGTAGATTCTGTAAGGGAGTGATTGCTTTTATCCAGTGGTGGTTAAGGGGCTTTATACTGCAAATAAGGAAGAAGAGAGTGTTCCACTTGATGTGTAAGAAAATATTAACAAATTTGAAGATTTGATTTCCGATGAATTGCTGAATGAGTTACCACCTATGAGGAATATTTAGCACCGAATTGATTTGGTACCCGGGGCTAACCTTTCAAATTTGCCTCATCATCGAATGAGTTTGAGGGAGAATGAGATTTTGAGGTAGCAAATTGAGGAGCTGTTGAGGAAAGGATTCATAAGAGAAAATATGAGTCTGTGTGCAGTACATATCCTCTTAGTGTCAAAGAAGGATGGAAAGTGGTGTGTGTGTTGACAGTCGTGTCATCAACAAGATAACTGTGAAGTACAAGTTTCCCATTCTACGGTTCGAGGACATGTCAGATATGCTTCAGGGTTCTAAGGTCTTTTCAAAAATAGACCTTTGTAGTGGCAACCATAAGATCCGTATCAAACCTGAGGATGAATGGAAGACTGCCTTCAAGAGTAAGGATGGACTTTACGAATGGTTGGTGATGTCATTCAAACTTTCAGACACCCGAGTACCTTCATAAGATTGATGAACCAGGTTCTTTGTCCTTCCATTGGGTCTTTTGTTAGGGTTTATATCGATCGCATACTCATTTACAACAAGTCCAAAGATCACTTAGTTCAATTGAAGCAACTCCTAGATGTTCTAAAGGAAAATCAATTGTACATCAACCTGAATAAGTGCACTTTCTGTACACAAACTGTTGTTCCTAGGCTTTGTGGTTGGTGAAGAGGGTCTACAGGTGGATGAAGAGAAGACAAGAGCAATCCGAGTTGGCCACTCCTAAATTAGTTTTTGAAGTAAGAAGTTTCCATGGTTTGACAACTTTCTAGAGGCGATTTATCAGAAATTTTAGCACTATTGTGGTACCACTCACAGAATGTTTAAAGAAAGGGAGATTCAATTGGGGAGAAGAGCAAGACAAGACTTTCACCTTCATCAAGGAAAAATTGTGCACAGCTCCAATATTTGCCTTGCCAAGTTTCGAGAAGATTTTTTAGGTAGAGTGTAATGCGAGTGGTGTAGTTGTTGGGCAGCCTTTTCCCAAGAGAAGAGACTCCTGGTTTTCTTTTCGAAAAAATTGAGTGATGCTAGACGGAAGTGGAGAACTTATGAGCAGGAATTATATACAGTGGTGAGGGCTTTGAAGTAATGGGAACACTACCTCATACAGAATGAGTTTGTGTTGTTTACTGATCGCCAAGCCCTGAAGTTTATTCATAGTCAGAAACATATCAGCAAATTACATGCTTGGTAAGTGATTTTCCTCTAAAAATTTCCTTTTGTGATTAAATATACATCTGAAAGTTCGAATAGAGTTGCTGATGCTTTCAGCAGAAGTGCCTCGTTGCTAGTCACACAGACACAGGAAATTGTTGGATTTAAGTGCCTGAAGGTACTGTATACAGATAATCCAGACTTTAAGGAGATTTGGAGCAAGTGTATGAATCGTGAAGTAGTGACAGATTTCTATATCAGTGATTGATATTTGTTCAAGGGCAACCAGCTTTGCATTTCCATTTCATCTTTACGTGAAAAGTTTATTCAATATCTGCATGGTGAAGGTCTAAGTGGACACTTGGAGCGTGACAAAATAGTAGCTAGTTTTGAAGCTAGGTATTATTGGCCACAGTTGAAGCGAGATGTTGGAGTTATAATCTGAAAAATGTTATACTTGTCAGGCATTAAAGGGTCAAGTGCAAAATACCGAGTTGTACATGCCACTTCCGGGCATATGGCAAGATCTTACTATTGATTTCGTTCTCGGATTACCTCGTACTCAGCGGGGCATAGATTCTATATTTTGGTGGTTGACAGGTTCTCCAAGATAGCTCACATTATACCTCGTTGGAAAACCTTAGATGCATCAAATATTGTCAAACAGTTTTTCAAGGAGGTTGTTCGATTGCATGGAGTTCCCAAGTCTATCACATCAGACCGGGATACAAAGTTTGTACGACACTTTTGGATTACACTGTGGAAGTTGTTTGGGACGAGTTTGAAATGAAGTAGCGCTGCCCATCCCCAGATGGACAGACTAAAGTCACTAATTGTACCCTTGGAAACATGGTTCAAAGTGTTTGTGGATATAAGCTCAAACAATGAGATCTTGCACTACCTCAGGTCGAGTTTGCATACAACAGCGTAGTTCTTAGTGCTACAGGAAGGTACTCGTTTTCTATTGTATATATAGAGGTTCCTTAATGTTGTGGATTTGGTGAAGTTGCCCTGGGTAAATAGTAAGAGTGTTGTGCAGAACATCGGGCAGAAGAGGTGCTAGCAATTTGTGATGAAGTAAAACAGAAGTTGGAGAAGACCAATGCAAAGTATAAGTCAACGACAGATTCAAGTGGACGTGATAAACAATTTCAGGAAGAAGACTCGGTGATTGTATTTTTGAGAAAGTATAGATTTCTCGTTGATACCTACAACAAGGTGAAACCAAGAAAGAATGGGCCTTTCAAAGTGCTTAAGCGGATTAACAACAATGCCCACATTATTGAATTACCTCTTCTATTGTTATTTCTCGAACATTCAATGTGGCATATTTGTATGAGTTCCATAAAGATGATGAGCTTTTATATTCAGATTATAACTCAAGGTTGAGTTCTTCGAAGGTAGAAGGGACTGATGTAGAACATATTGCTGAATGGATGAAAGAATTGGATCAAAATGGGGAAAAAGTAATAGTGTAAAGAGAATATCTAAATTCCGATTTGAGCGCATAATACCATTCCGAAAAGAGGATGACGATACAAGTAAAATTCATGGCTATGCCAAGATGTACGATGAATTTCGGCCCTCCAAGTTCACTTAGGACTCGAAAATTGTTTTTTAAAGTTTTAGCGCTATTTTTGTCATTTATTTTATTTTGAATTCTTTTCAAATTTTAGTCTTATTAAACTAGGTTTTCATGTAAACCCATATAAATAAATAGTTATCTCATTGTATTTTATCATCTTGCATTAATAAAATTCATAAGTTTAATTTTTCATAATTTGGTGGATTCCAAAATTTGTATCAAGGTTTTCGCTTGAATTCCTTGTTTCGCGTTGCGTCAAGAAAAGAAAGGGATGAGGGAACCTACTGCCACCTTCAACAATTATTCTGTCCTTTCCTCTTTTACATTTAGGATTGGCAGAAAAGCTGATAATTAATTAACTATGGCAAAAAAAAAAAACACCAAAGAGGCCCACCCGTCTTTTCAATATACTTTCCACTTTAATTAACTTTTCTACTTTTATAAAATATGACGTGTCAGTGAGAAAATATTATCTTATGGGCAAAATTCCATGAAGACCAGGAGGAGACATGACTCTCAAATCTTTTCCAGAAATACATTTTGAGCACCAAACAAGTCTTGACATGAACAGGGCTCAAGTACCAATGTACCAGGAAACTTTTCTGTGATCCTATATGGCTTCTCCATCCTTAATATCTGAAAAGTCAAGATCTTGGATTTGGTCTTACGTATTTCTATCTCTTAACACATTCACTCACATAAAGCAATACAGAATTTGACACCAAAAATGCTACTAATCGAGACTATTCAGACTGAGAAACCATCGTTTTAACTTGCAAATCAAAAAGAACATTTACTTTGGTTCATAAAGAGAGAGCTTATATGGTGCTTCCAAGGAAACAATGCTGGAATTGCGTCAGTTTGAGATGATGGGTAGTAGTTAGAGACACGAGGCAATCCAGAACTTAAGATGGCGCTTATGAGCTTACATTTCAGGAACCTAAAACACAATTCTCGTACTATTGTGCTCTTGTACTAATAGATCAGTTCACTATAGTAACTGCATATTGAGTTTGGGCTATAATATACAATGGAGGTCAATCATCTGTCAATATTGTGAAGAAAAACCACAAGATGAGGGAAAGAATATAAAAGTAATTAATTTAATTAATCGGGACAGAGGAATCAAGTTCATCACATGTTCTGAACTTGTGGATCACATTTTAATATTGAAGAAATATGTGATGCCTAAATTTATATTGGCAAAACACGAAAGCCATAAAATAGCAGATATAAAGACACAGGTGTGGGAGGAAAAAGTCATTACTTGCAACTAAATCACCATCTTCACTGTCATAGACAATGGCTGCTTTAAATCGTGCAGCTTGTGCACGTCTGACTTTATCCTCAAAGCTACATCCCCCTCTAATTATCAACACAAATGGAGACCTGGTATCATTCTTTTCTGAATCGATTTTATTAGTCAATGGTGAGCATGCATCCAACGGTTTCGCCACATGCAATGTGCCAGATATACCGGATCCTTTCACTGATGGAGCTGAAATTCAGGTGTAATATCAGTAAACTCAGAGCAAGTAAACACAATAGATGCTGGAAATCAACAAACAAACACATACAGGAATTGAATTCAAATTCTTATCAAAATAGTGAATGGTCTTTCTCGAATGGAGATTCCTACTAACAGGATCTCTTCCTGAAGCTAGGCGAGATGGGGTCACGTTTAATACAGATTCCACAATTCGAAGCCGAATTGAAGCACAAAATAGGGAGAAAAGATATAATTTGATTTCGATCCAAATATCGCATAAAAATCCATATTTTCACCAACCATAGCCAAGAAAGAAAGAGAACACAAACTATGCAGCTCGAATTACTCAAAACAATTTAAACAAACCCATTTCCCAATTTTAATCCCATAATCCAGATTCAATATTTTGCATAAAATAAATAAAAAAAAATCAATTGCCCAGAATACTTAAAAAAAGGATTCTACTCACCGAAATTAGCTTCAATGTCTGCAAAAGACAAGGTAACATTATTCCCAATCAAAACCACGTTGCCAAACGCTTTGAAAGCACCCATAAAACAGCAAAAACACCAGACAATTACCCTGAGATTTACCATCTTTTTCCCGATTCTGTTTCAACTTCCCAAGATCTTCACAACCCACAAAACCCCAAAAATACAAAAACTCTTTCAACTATTATCCAAGCGGTTTTAACACTAAGAAATAGAAACATCAGCTTCCATTATTACTATTATCAGGGCTTTGCAATCTCTCCAGCGATGTCATTTTATTATTTTAGTATTGTATTTGGAGTATTTATACGGGTGGGTGTGTTTTTTTGTGTGGATATGCTGGAATGATATTGCTTTATCTTGCATGAATATCCACCCAGTCCAACCCCAAACGGCAATAAAAAAATAAAAAGTAGAAATAAATAAAAAAAATAAAAAATAAAAAATTGCAATTTGTAATAGAAAAACTGAAAAAGTAAAAATATAAAAAAAACAATTAGCCCATGTTTGGTGGTAATTAAAATCAAATTTTTAATAAATTTTGATAAAGCTTGATGAATGTATGATTGAAAAGTTATGAATCTTATCAAATATGTGATTATTCTTAACTTTGATTCAAATATAGTTAAAGCAATGATTGTCAATCTCGAAAAAAAAAATACTTATAAACTTAGCCAAACATGCTTGATTGAGCGAATTTCAAGGAATCGAGATTTTCCAAAAATTACTAGTAATTTTTATTAACTCGTCTATTTCGTATATAAGGATAGGGATTGATATGGTAATTTTCTCTTATAAAAATACGAAAATGTTAGTTTTTCTTTTAAAAAAAAAGTTATACAGAAAGTAAAAAGATAAAAAATAATTAATTTTTATTTTCTAAAGAAAAAAAATTAGTCGACTCAAATCAATGCATATATTTACCCAAGAATATATATATATATATATATATATATACAAAAAAAATTGTATATATTTAATCTATAATTCCAATTATCGAAATTCATAAGACTATTCTAATTTTATCCATTAGATTCTTGTTCAATAATTAAATTTCCATTAAACTTTATAATTGAAAAATAAAAGAATTAAATAAAAAACCGTATGTTCAACAACTTTAACCATTCTATATAATATTCCAATTTTGTTCCATCATTTGAATAAAAATTATTGACATCCCTCCAAGAGGATACTAGATTAATGTTTTGCAAGATGGTATAAATAATTGAAATTTTTGTAATTAAGTGCACTAAAGGTGCCTCATCATGTTGTGTGATAGAGACTAGTGCAATTTGCTAATTGGTGTTGATTAACTTGATAATGTGGGCCCAACCAAATGGTCAAACTCCTTTTAAATTCTAATTTCGCCTTCTTAATAAAGAGTAGGTTTGATGACAAAAAATTGGGGAGACTTAGGGCCTGCTCGAGAGTTTCGCTGTATCGATTATGAGTGTTTTATAAAGTACTGCTTTGAGCGTTTATGAACGAATATATTTTGAGTGATTTTAGTAACGATTTTTAAAATTGTCCAATCTATGTTTCGAAGTTTATTAGTAAAATTTTCAGTACATATTTTATAGTATTTTATGTGAATTCTTTTTTACTCATAAGTAATATTTTACTTATAGATATATTTTTTTAACATATAAGTTAATATTTACATAAAAAGTTAAATAAAGTTAAATATTTACTTAAATCTTAAGTTAATATTTTTATTTATTAGTATACAATTATAAATTAATTTTATACTTTTAAATCATCTAGTTATTTTTTTACTTATAAGTAACTTTTTATATTTTATAAGTGAATTTTTATCTTATTAGTAGTATTTTTATTGTATAAATTAATTTTTTTATTTATAAGTAATTTTTAATTATAATGTAGTTTCTCTTATTTTATAAGTGATAAATTAGATCTTGACACTTTATTATATTTGTACAACGAGAACAATCAGAACTATCGTCACGTGATCCACATATATCTAACTTTTATGAAGTTATGCTTTACTTCTTAACTTTGTTTGTGCTAAGAAATTCGAAAAAAGACATAATTTTATGAGGGTAGCATGAAAATTGATTGTGAGACTATAATACAAGCTTCGGACTAATGCATTCCCTTTTAAAGATTTTGGACTAACTTGAATAATATTTCAGAACCAACTACTTGATTTTTCCTTTTCTTAATGATCAGTTTAACGCATATAAGTATAGAATTTATTTAAAAAACTGAAAGATCATTTCGAGATTTTTTTTTTTTTCAAGATTTTTTCGTAAACCGGAGTTATTAAGAACTTCGAGGGCTAATAAATTTTGATATTTTTAAGGATTAAATAGCAAATAAAAATTCATTTAATCTCCTTTTAATCCTCAGTGAAGTCTAATAAAAGGTTCATGCATTGTTGGGAGACAAACGGGAAGTGAAGTCCTCTTTCAACACCTATCCTCATTTATTGTAGTAACATTGCCCTTTTCTGATTGTTGCATTCGTCCAAATGTAAAATGGATTAGCCGGATATTTGACGAAAGATTCTCTAGCCCAGGTTATATATGTCTTTGGTCGTAATTCAGTTGTTGTTGCTGCTTGGGCACTTGGTTGAACTGATACCTTAACAGCATTTGTCCTTTCCGGGAGCCCCTCTCCCATTGGTGAGCTGGAGATGATTCTTTCTGTAACTTTGTCTTTTCCTCCTTCTGAGTCAAACGGATAATTGAAGATAGATTGACCTCCTTATTTTGACTCGAACTCTTCTTTTTCTTCATCCCGAATAGGTTCTTTTCCTTTTTCCTTTGACGAAAGAGGTTGAGTACCGAAGCTTTTTCCTCTCATGTTGAAGCAAGAAAGCCCATGTCTTTTATGACATTTCGAAAGTGATTTTTCTTTTTTGTCTAGTTTTTCCCCGTCAAGATGAAGAAGGTGTGAATAAAGAAGAAGCACTTGCCACTGTCGATAAAACTGTGGTGGTGGTAAGGGCATGGCTTGCAGCACAAGAACAAGAACATGAACGCTTCTACCTAGACTGCATTCAATTGATTACTTTACTTGATTCCTTATTGATAGAGGTGTTGAGTCTGTGCACATTATTACATTATACCATGGTTTTTTAAACTTGAGTAACGTTATTTATTATCGTGATGATGGAATATTGATGATGTAGTAATTTATTATCTCTCGCATTTCTCTCTCTCTCTCTTCTCCCCCATTTTCTTATAAAAATTGAACTCGCAAATCCCATTATTTCATATAAATCGTTACATTACCGATATTTTATTATCATAATGATAAATAACATTATTTCTTAAACTTTGGCTTCTCCAAGGTGCCACACAAATCGTTGGAGTCATTACAAGCATCTTAGCATGAAATCTTATTGTCATATCATGAGAAGCATATAATTGTGATTATGATAGACTAAAAGTACTGTTTACTACAGTTCTCAACATTCTCGCTATTAAATGTTAGAAGCACAAAAGTTTTGGTTAAAGTTATCAATTTTCAACAATATGATGTAAACCATTTGGAATAACATATGGAAGAAAGATATAGAATAATAGAATTTATAATGAAATTGGACGGAAGTAACTCAAACAAAGTGAATTTAGAGACAATAAAGCTTTATTTTGCACAAGAAAAGGGCTACATGGAGCTTATTACAATTGTAGATTGAGAAGGTAAAATTGTGTGGAAAAATGAAGTTGGGGTTTATATATAGAGGAAATTACATACAACCAGG
>CAIGRR010040161.1:0-10103 GCA_903798365.1 Fraxinus sp. 1973-6204
AGTTCATTTAGGACTAGTTTTTCTATCACATTGTGAGCAATTTCCTTATTTTAGCATAATGTTCAAAAAAAAAAATTTCGGGGGCGCTGCCCCCGAACCCCCGTGGGCCCCCACCCCTTCAACACCGGGACCCCCCTACTTAGAGAAGCTGGCTCCGCCCCTGGGGGTAGTGTCCGAAGAAAATATGCCAGTGGAAATAAGATATATATTAAGGCTCTAATGGGACCAACAAGGTTAGAATATCGAATTCACTATGGGATTGCTAATGTTTCAGCAATTACAATTTTGATGAATTATTGTACGACTAAATATTTATACCACAATTTTTAATAGTTAGACCACATTTTAATTGCATGAAAAGGTTTATAACATTATCACATTTATGTCTCAAACTTTTTTTCATCGTATTCTTATTCATAAATTGTTCCTAATTATGGTTTCATTCCAAATTTTTCTCTAAGATAAGAGTAAAAACCTCACTTGTCCATTATATATTTTTAAATAAGCAACATAAATAATAATTCAAGAAATGCAATTAAATATTTTACTTTTATTTTAAAGCATGTTAACATTATTTGTGAATGAAAACCATTATTAAGGATGAGATTTTCTGATTTAATGAAAATAAGAATGTGATGAAGAAAAAAGTTAAGAGTATAAGTATGATAGTAAATAAATTTTAATGACATTAATAAATGTGGTGTGAATATAATAACCGTTTTTGTACACTAAATAACAATCCATGTATAATTAACTTTACTTACTCAGCTCTTGTTTGGTGCATATTTTGAGTCCAATAATGCATTTTTTTTGTTTGATGTGATAGAGAATATGTGGTTGAAAAAGAAAGAAAAATTTATTGATGTGATAAAAAATATTATTTAATCGAATAATGTGTGGTTGAAAATGAATATAATAATGAGAATAAAAAAATAATGTGGATCGAACAGGGGCTTATGTAGTAGATTTCGGACCGAAAAAGGATGATGGTTTATGCGCTTTCAAATTTACTTTTTCAAACACTTCATACAAATTTGATTTTTCAAATTAATCCGTTTACAAATTTTCGACCATGCTACATTCCGAACAAAAATTAAAAAAATTCCCTTTGAATTGTAAAAACAAATTATTAAAAGAGGTGGACCAACTAATGAAGCCAAATTTTTTTTATATGAGCTGGCTCGTGCTTAGCTCGTCCAAGACAAGCAAAAGCTAATTGTGCAATGGTAGAGCTAAGCGGCTAAGCCTACTCGACCCGACTCATAAACAATGCTATCAAGTAATAACACTGCAACAAGAAAGGGAATGGAGGAAGAAGGGAAAAATTAAATCATAAATGAACTGAAGAAATATTCAACGGCTAAGATTTCTCCAACCTTATCCCTCTTGATATAACTCTCCCAATTTTTGGATAAGGAGAATTGCACCGCTATTATTGTTAGTTTATCGAATTAATTTCACAAACGGTCACTGAACTTAGCTAAAAAATACAAAACGATTACCGAAGTTTAAAACTTGCAGAAAAGGTCACTAAAGTTTCATGCGCTTCACAAACGGTCACCGCATGATCGTTATGATTTTAATTCAAACTTAAAGACCAAAACACAAGAATATAGAATGTTGACCACCTCAAGTGCAAATTTTTGAGTAAAAATATGATTTTAATTAAAGCTTAAAGAAAAATATTTATATCTCATATCTAAATTTATGGTCTTATACGTATATAGACGGAACGAAAATTAAAATATCATTTTTACAATTTTCATCTAATTTATTACAAATGTGGCACTCAATAGCAAGAAATTTACACTTAAGGTGGTCAAACGTTTATGTCCATGTGTTTTGGTCCTTTAACTTTGAATTAAAATCATAACTGTCATTCAGTGACCGTTTGTGAAACAAATTAAAACTTCAGTGATCGTTCGTGAAAGCTCATGAAATCTCAGTGTCTGTTTCTGTAAGTTTTAAACTTTAGTGACTGTTTTATAATTTTTAGTTAAGTTCAGTGACCGTTTGTGAAATTAACCCTTAATTTATTACAAGACCCCAAACAAAATATACTTGACTTAGAACTTTTTGGGCACCAACTCGAGTCCGAAAGCAAAGCTTAACTTTATAAAATTATACATACGAGAATAAAGTGAGATTTTAAACAGATTTGGAACAATTCATCATTGAAAACTATGATGAAATGATGATATAGTTATAGTCGCAATAAGTTGGCCACAAGTGGTGCAATTTTTTCATTTGTTGATAATTTGTGTGCGCGTGCGTGATCTCGCCACCTCTCTCTCCTCCCCGTTGAATTAACCACCGCTTTTCCCTCTCTCTAAATCTATCAATAATTTTAAAGGTAATTTTCCCATTTTATTTTCATTTTAATGCAGTTTAATAGATCTGTTGTATATTATTTCATTCTTAATTTCATTCCTGGTATGCACCTCTTGTCATGTTTATCTGTTCTTATTCTATGAAATTGTTGATCTGCGAATTCGTGTAGCTTTGCTATCTAATGCTTACAGAAATGCGTTTTTTTTATATGTTTATCTACGTCCTTTTTTTGTTGTTGAAAAAGGCTTCTGTAAATGTGTTTTTGTTTGGGTGAGTCAATCTTTGTGTTCCGTTGGACTTATTATATGTATAGTTTATGAGTTAGACGGATATATAGGATTTGTATGTCACTAGCATTGATATTTGGATGAAATTTTCGTGGATATTTTATTCTTTTTAGCCTGTATGAATTTCTCATGATTTCGAAGTATGTGAATTTCATGGATTTACCGTGTCCAACTTGTAGATTCTGGTTATTAATTAATCCAGAGGAAGAAATTCTCATAATTATTATTTAGATAACATCACAAGCTGGACGCCTGGACGATTATTGTCTGACTGACAGGATTACATTATAAGGTCTGTTAACCTTATCTCCCAGAAGTAGATTGCTATGACCTATGATGCATGGCTACTTTCCATCTCATTCGAGATGCTTTGCTTATTTCTCGTTATGGTTGGATTTTTACTATGGGCATTGTAGATCTCATTTAGACATCTTCACTTCATAGAGGGTGGTATAGATTTGATATCAGTTGTCTGGTTTTCAGAATTAAGAAAAGTAAAACGAAATTAGATCATTATTAAATGATGAAAAAGGACATCAGCACATATAATGGCAATCACATCATTTTATTTTTTATTTTCTGTCATGATTTGGAGGTAGTCTTCATTCATCTCATAGTTATATTGAAATTACAGATTTAGTTTCAAGGGTCTTCAATGGTAAGATGATCAAACATTGCTTCTTTAGGTTTTTTCGCGTAATATTTACAGGAGTATCTTTTGTTATTTGCTGTTTTCAAGTATTCATACTATTCACATTTGTATATATGTTTCTTTCATGTTCCTGATTTTCCATTTTTATTATTGATGGAAAGAGAATATTCCAAACGTCAATCAGCACAAATTTGTTAAAAATTAATGAGGCAGGATCAGGAGAAAAGTAAAATGATCGCTTGATTCAGATGAAAGATTGTTAGAAATGACACCTTTATCATTGTTCCTTATCTATCTTTTTTTCAATCATTTTTACGTAATTTTCCTTCATCTAACATGGGCTTCTTGAAGTTGCATTGTGATAACTGGTTCGTAGCATCACAATAACTTTTGTGTTTTTAGTTAAATATTGCATTTCATGTGCCATTTTTATTCTCATTTGATGGTTAAATAAGGTTTAACAGTTTTCTCTGCTACTGTCACCTTGGCTCGTGTCTGGTTTTTATTGTAGTCAATTTTTAGTGTTGCGGTTTTTTCGTAAAAATCTTTTCTGCATGATTTTGAGTCTATGACACCACCTGTCTTCTGATTCCAATCTAATATTTTTAGTCCTATGTGGCGTCTTTTCTGATACATTGTGTTGATTGGGCCTCTCTGTTTATGCATCATAAACTTACCTTGCTTTCAATCTGGATGGCTACAAAATACTCTTTAGTTTATAGTGTTAGACACACAAAAGATCATAAAAATGATATAAAACATGACGTACTTAATGAAGCTGTATATCCACAGAAAGTAGCATAAGATGGCAGAAGCAGATGACATTCAGCCACTCGTGTGCGACAATGGGACAGGCATGGTTAAGGTATAATTTGAAGTTTATTTATCCTTAAAATTACAAACCTGCTTTGCTGCCCCGATTTGAACTACGTTCCCAATATTCGAGTTTGAAGCAAGAGTTTAACATGTTTCTAGGCTGGATTTGCTGGAGATGATGCTCCACGAGCTGTGTTCCCTAGCATTGTTGGTCGCCCCCGTCACACTGGTGTGATGGTGGGTATGGGACAAAAAGATGCATACGTTGGAGATGAAGCTCAGTCAAAACGAGGTATTTTAACACTGAAGTACCCAATTGAGCATGGTATTGTAAGCAACTGGGATGACATGGAGAAGATATGGCATCACACTTTCTACAATGAGCTTCGTGTTGCCCCAGAAGAGCACCCAGTTCTCCTAACTGAAGCCCCTCTCAACCCCAAGGCTAACCGTGAAAAGATGACTCAAATTATGTTTGAGACATTCAACACTCCTGCTATGTACGTTGCTATTCAAGCTGTCCTTTCCCTGTATGCTAGTGGTCGTACTACTGGTGAGCAGTTTTCGCACTTCAATTAATTTGTGTTTTCCATTATGATATGGGAGTCATTTTTCTTTCTGATGTCAAATTGTAGAAGTTTCTAAACAGTGGGCTTCAAAAGTCAATATATTCCAACTTTCAATAAAATTTAAAAAGAAAATAGGAAAACGTATATAAGCTCTATCTTGATTCCCCAAATTCAAGAATCACTCAGTTCTTTATCCATTTTTAGGCTGGGGTTAGAACTTATATAGGCTGTCTTATCTTCAGAAGGCTGTTTTTGTTATTTATGCTCAAGTTTCAACTAGTCAAAATGTTGAGTGAACGTCCTTAATATAAATCTGATCTTGTTGACATGCTATAGTGCTTCCTGCTCAGGTATTGTGCTGGATTCTGGTGATGGTGTCAGCCACACTGTCCCAATTTATGAAGGGTATGCCCTTCCGCATGCCATCCTTCGTCTTGACTTGGCTGGTCGTGACCTAACTGATCACTTAATGACAATCCTTACTGAGCGTGGTTACTCTTTCACCACCTCAGCAGAGCGGGAAATTGTGAGAGACGTGAAAGAAAAGTTAGCTTATATTGCCCTTGACTATGAGCAGGAGCTCGAGACTTCAAAGACAAGCTCTGGTGTAGAAAAGAGCTATGAGTTACCTGATGGACAGGTGATTACCATTGGTGCTGAGCGTTTCCGATGCCCTGAGGTCCTTTTCCAGCCTTCAATGATTGGAATGGAAGCAGCAGGAATCCACGAGACCACATACAACTCCATCATGAAGTGTGATGTTGATATCAGGAAAGACCTTTATGGCAATATTGTGCTGAGTGGTGGCTCAACCATGTTCCCTGGTATTGCTGACAGAATGAACAAGGAAATTTCAGCTTTAGCTCCAAGCAGCATGAAGATTAAGGTGGTTGCACCTCCAGAAAGAAAATACAGTGTCTGGATTGGAGGCTCCATCCTGGCATCCCTCAGCACTTTCCAACAGGTTTGTATTACCATTACCCGGTAACTGATTGTTTATATACATGATAGTTTGATGTACAAATTTTCTAAGGGGAAGAATCTTTGTCTATGTTTTGTGCAGATGTGGATAGCCAAGGCTGAGTACGATGAATCTGGTCCATCAATTGTGCATAGAAAGTGCTTCTGATTGGCCAAAGAAAACTACTTCCATTTACGGGTCAGAAATGCAGCTTGCAAAGTTATATTCTAGCTTTATTTCCTACATTCTTTTTTGTTCTCATATCAGGGTCGAGGAGTTATTCCTGTACATTCCTATTCTTTAGTTTTTATACGATTTTACAAAGTTTTCGACTTCTTTTATGCTAGTCTTTAGCACCCTTTTATTGGGCAATAATTGAAATTGGCATATTTTTTGTTGGTATAGAAAATTTATGTTGTATAAATCTTGAGTGCTTGGTTTACTTCAGGGAGAAAGCAGGAAAAAATCTACAATTTTTGTGAAATTGTATTTTTATTGGCTATTAAGTTCCTAGACAGTAGCACGCACTGTAGTCCCCAATAGTAGACGAAGTACATCCAGTCGACTCCTAAATGGTGTCAGTTATGGTGTCTATTTTTAACAGTCAACAGACAAATTCCATCTATTGGGGACCGGAAAATCACATATATGAGAATCAATAATGCTACTCCAACAAAGTGGGTTGACAAAGTAGAGTGACAAAGTGATGTGTATGGCTAGGATTTCATTGCAGTGGACGGCTGTGATTTGCTAACAGTAAAAAATGGAAATTAAGCGCCAAAACCACGATTCCAGGTCAATAATGAAAAGAGGACAAAATCAGGGGAGTGGAAGGCGCCAAAACCATTTCTCCCATCTTCCATTACCGCCAATCTGCCGGACTTTACACATCCACACCTTTATTTTGTAGAAGAAAGGCGAGAAAACCTAGCAATATTGTCAAAGTCCGATCTCCATCTCTCCGATAATCGTGCACCTCCGACAATCAAGTCCGATCCCCATCTCCGGCAGTCCCTTGACAGGTCCGTTCATCCTTCGTAACGTATGTTCCATGAAATTGCAGCTATCAAATTGTTAGGCATGCTGTCGATTTTTCATTTAGACGAAATTTTTGAAATGAGTTTCATTAAATTGCAGCTATGAAATTGTTAGGCATGCTGTCGATTTTTCATTGAGATGAATTTTTTGAAGTGAGTTTCATTGTTAGTTCCCTGTAGCTGTAAAATAATACTCTTTCGTTCAGCTACACTCTCTGTTGAAGTGAGTTTAATTGTTATTGTAAAATGATACAGGCTTTGTTTTTCAGGGGCTCTATTGAAGCAATTCTGTGAAGCCTGCGAGTTATTGGGCATTGTTGTAGAGTTTGATTAACTTCTAGTAAGTAAAGGTTCTTTCTTGTCTTCATCCCTCCTTGCTCAGACGTACAAGATTGTGTGATTTTATGGTGCAAATTTGCTTAAATTTTATAAGATTTACTCTGGAAAAGTTGTTTCCATTGTATGGTGAATTATTTTTGTTGTTTATGCTAGCTTGATTGTAAAGGCTTAGAATTTCTGTTCATGGTTGCTTTGAATACATTTGATGGAATTTGAGAATTCTCAATATTGATTTACTGCTCAATTACAGAATGTGTTTCCCAGTCACAGAATATTACATGGAATTATATACAGAAGAAAAGATTCTATTTTAGGAAGAAAAGCAAAATAAAAGCCTTGAATTATATAAGAGATTTGGCCGTGATTTGCAAGACTGTTAAGGCAAGACTTCTTCCTAAAATCAGGTTCCATGATTTTGTGCTGGAGTTAGGGGATCTTTCTTTATAGCATTTACGCCAAGTATATTATTTTCTTTATCTTAATAAATCATTTTTTATCCGCTCTTCCAGGAACTTTCACAACTGCGGTTCAAATTATGCCCTCGCAGCCTCGCTATTTGAAGGAGAGTTTTGGAGAATATATTTTACACGTTCTCTGACTTTGCATTTATACTGTGTATTGTTCTATCAAGCTGCAATTCTAAGCATAGTTTCCCTTTCAAACGTTGCAATTACTTCACTGTGGAGAAGTGCAGACTCTCTGGGGAATGGAAATACTTCGCCAGTTCCATAGGGCTATAACTATAAGGTTTATTGCTATTTGTATATGTACCGTTAGTCCTTAACTATAACATGTATGTTATTGCTATTCGTCGTCAAATTGCTACTGTCCTAGCACTTTGTAATCCAAATGATCCAGTTTTATTGTGGAATAAATTTAGAAACTCTTGTTATTGATCAAGATTGTGTATGTGATGGAATGACTATAAAAGATGCAGAACTTAGAGCATTGCAATGTATGGATTCATTCTTAGAACCAACAGGCAAAAATATAAATGATTAATATAAGTTAGTACCTTGTGATGTGAAATTGAAAGAAACTTGAATATGGAGCAACAAATTGAAATAACTGGGATTGAAATATCATACATAACAGCGTGTTCATATACACCACATAGAGAATTACAACAACCGCCTACTTCCCAAACTACATCAAAAAATTACACACTTAACCGAGTATACTTGCCGTGTCCTTCCCCATCATTTCTCGTTCAGCAGGTGGTTTTCCACGGCGGCCGGTCACGTTCACAGAGATCAACAATTCTTCATCGCTATTAAGCCACACTTGAGAACAGATGCCAAACAACAATCCATTTCATGAAAATAGTCTGTCGAAGCATGAAATTGTTTTCCAGTTACATGCTAAGCCATTATCAAATTGGTTGACCAATTCACTTCGGACAGTAACGCCAAATTTCTCAACACGCAAATCAAAACTCAAATCCACACTGAAAGCACCAAAGTTTTTGAAACCCCAATTAGCATTTCACAATAATTCCCTAAAAATCGATCAATTACCTAACAAATAGTGATTAATAAACCATACCTCACAATAATTCCCTAAAACAGTGATCGGGACGTGTAGAGACCGGCGTTGGAGCGGCTGTTGGAGCTCTGACTTTCGATTTGGGAATTTATTCTTCACGGAGAGAACCGGGACTAAGAATAACTTTCGATTTGGGCATTTATTCTTGACGGAGAGAATCGGGACGAAGGGAAGAGAGTGAGTGAGAGAACGATTTGGATTTCAAATTTTGAAGACCCTGTACGTGAGGGCCGAGGCCACCGGCGTTGAGCGGCTGTCGGAGCTCTCTCGATTTCGGAAAATGGGTTCTTCAAATGGGTAGCCTAAACCGGTAGGAAGAATATAATCAGAGAGAGAGAGCGAGCGAGAATATAATGAAAGAGAGAGAGAGAGAGAGAGAGAGAGCACTTTAGTATTTCAAATTTCAAATTTCCATTCTTTACTGTTAGCAAATCACAGCCGTCCACTGCAATGAAATCCTAGCCATACACATCACTTTGTCACTCTACTTTGTCAACCCACTTTGTTGGAGTAGCATTATTGATGGAGGAAACCTAGAAGGTTCTCAATCTCAAAATGGTATATGTAAAGTTACAATGTGGACTATGTAGTAATTTATATTGACAATGCCATCTGCTATGCTAACCGATTTAAACAAGGTTTGGTGAAATATAAATAAGAAAGTTACATTTCTTGTTTATAGATCCGCTTGAGCTAAATAGCATTAATCNATATTGACAATGCCATCTGCTATGCTAACCGATTTAAACAAGGTTTGGTGAAATATAAATAAGAAAGTTACATTTCTTGTTTATAGATCCGCTTGAGCTAAATAGCATTAATCATAAATATGCAACAAGAAAATATTATATGCACACTTTTAAGAAATATCATAAAGAATTTGTTCACTCTCGACATAAGGCGACTCATGTATCATAGTAGAAGATATAGATGTTTTGATAACCTTTACATGGGTTGCCCCGTGTACTTGTTATGTAACGTCGCGTACTTATTTCTTGTGATTATCATATCTATTTGGATTAGTTGCATTTATGTTTTATTTACTGTTAAATTATTATAATTGAGGAATGATCTAATGAGCATCAGTGTTCATCTTATGTTAAGCACCGATGATATGTTATATTAATTAATTGATGGATAAAGATTTGGTGGGTCTCAACATTTGAATTAAATTTATCATCCACCAATAAATTAATATGACATGTCACCGGTGTTCAGCAAAAAAATGATCACATGTGCTTGTTAGATCATCCCCCTATTATAATTATCATAGTTGCGACTAACTATTTTCATTGTAGTGAAATGTACATTGGACTTTCTAAACAATCAACATGCCTAGCAGTTCTAAACTTAACATAAATATAATTTTTAGTAATGTTCATGAAAAGATGTTTCGAATTTAAATTACCGTAAGTGCACGATTCGTTGACAAGTAATAAAGTGAAAATCCTAAAATTTCGAGTATCGTTCTTACGAGGATTGATTTAACTTGATTTTTATTATCGCGACCTTAACCGAATCTATTAAATGTGAGATGCGTTTTTTAGTTTCTATGATTAAACTAAA
>CAIGRR010040166.1:0-10942 GCA_903798365.1 Fraxinus sp. 1973-6204
GAATTTTAAATCTTGGATGTAAGAAATTACACCATTGATATAGAACAACACTTTATCAAGCACCATATTTCAGCCAGTAACAATTGAAAATTAATTCAACAAAGTACCTGAACTGCAATATTACTGGCATCCACTGCATACACCTGTTAGCAAAGAAAATCCAGGTCAAACTTATATATGTAATAATTAGTGGAAATATAAAATCAAAAGAAGTCTGCAGAAAGAAGGAATGTGAGGCTAATAATATAGATCTTAGAGAATAAATTAGGAGTTCTCAATGTTGTCTTGAAGAACAGACAGCAACCACAAAGATAAGACCATCACAACTACTATATCTGCTAGAACCTCAAAGTCATTCATCTAGGAAACAGCCGTGATAGCAAATAAATAATATATCATGAGACAGATGGAAATCGGTAAATAGCGAGACGCTTGATCAGGCAGAAATGGGGATGCGATTTGCCAAGCTGGGGCAAACAAAGCACTCCGTCCCAACCTAATTGAAGGAGTCAACCATTCTAAGCCTCTCTACTTACCTTCGTCGGATAACCAGGGAGGTTATATTAATCATGCTAAAAATAACAAAGTAAATGGGAAGACAAACATTATTATTGCCCACACACGAATTTTAGGAAAAGAAAAATAAAACTTCGTCCAGTTTCTTCGAAGCCTCCCAATTTAACCACCATATCAACTAATAGATAATAATGCTATAACCATCATCGGACATTAATACGGTAAGGGGCCCACTTCAGACAAGCTTGTATTTTTCTTACAAAAATAATAATCTGAGTAATTATCACATCTTCATTGCATATGTGTGTACTTTTATCATTATCTACTTGAAAATAGTAAACCTCAAGGCAAAGAGAGTATTAGAGTGTGTTTGGTGCATATTAAAATGAGAGAATGCATTTTTTTGAAGTGGTGTGATAAGGAATATGTGGTTGAAAAAAAAGAAAAAGTTATTGATGTGATGGAAAATATTATTTTATTGAAGAATGTGTGGTTGAAAATGAGTAGAAGAATGAGAATGAAAAAAATAATGTGGATGAAACAGGGGCTTAGTATAGCACAGCTCACAATAGTTTACATTTTACTGGTGTTAAATTTTATGTATTTTTCAAGAACTTTTTAAAGGTTTGATGAGTGAGTTCCACTGGAAACACAAGAAAAGAGGAAGATAAATCTATTATGCTGCTTCTCATCCTTTCCTCAGGAAAAATGTCTGCTACAATATATACATATTTCTAGAAATGTCAGTTACCCACTGGCTAAATTGAAAGAACAAAGCATAGAGCTTCTTACTCGTTTTGCACCAGCCCGAGCACAAAATATTGAAAGAATGCCCGTGCCACAACCAACATCAACTACTACCTGAAATATGAGCATACAATATTCATCATCAGGAGAGGCACATATTAGCCAATCAAGAAGAGAGCTAGAAGTTAAATCAAAATCTTTTCCACAATCCAATTTTTACTAGGATTCGTAGCAAATAACTTGTCACTTTTCATGTATGACTCGTAGCAAATAACTTGTCACTTTTCATGTATGACGACATAACCCTCTGACAGTTTGAGACAACTATGGGACATGTGATAATTGAGAACTGCTTACTTTTCCCGCAATACGATCTTGATGCAGGAAAATTGCATTTCTGTAACTCTCTGTACGTGCACGATCCTGTAAATGTCGAAAGGGATATCATAATTCAACTCCCAAAATATCAATCTGAAAAACAGTAGACTATCAGAAGCATCCTTGAGCTTTTCAAATCCATCTCAAGAAATTGAACTTCAGCACAAACGAATAGGTTGTCGGTAGAAAATAGTATTTTCTTCATACTGCCATCAAAAAAGGTACAAACAACAGCGTACAAACTAATTGTCGCTAGTGTAATTAGACTAACCCTTTGAGTAAAAGTGCTGATACCTCACTGGAATATGTTAAAATTCAGAAGGGACACCCCTTGGTAGTCTTCATGGGTTTTTTATTTACAATCTTAGCACAAAACATAGTTCTCTACTATACCTATGGGATAGATATGTATAATCTGCACATTCACATACCTTTATGTGTGTATTTTTATATCTATGATGTGCATATGCTAAGACACTCACTCACCTGGAAGGAAGGGAGAGAGGAGAAAACTTATGTCACCATTTCTCTCTCTCTCTCTCTCTCTCTCTCTCTCTCTCTCTCTCCTCCATTTACTCAACTTTTACTTTACTATCATGACGCATGCACACACATGATCCCACATGCAGAGAGAGAGAGAGAGAAGCAAGCCTATTCACCCTTTAGTGCTCCACCAAATACCATCTCTGTTCCTCCTATTTCTCTCTGTCTCTCTTCCCATATCGTCTATGATGAGAAGGACAAAGTGCGTGACAACTCACTGTACTTGCAGCAGGATGCTTGCCTGTTTTAAGGGATTAATTGTGTGCACTCCTGTTTTCAATTAAGAAACCTGAATAATATGCTCATTCAAGATTGGCTGAAAATTACCATTTAATCAACATTCACACCATAAAAATTAATAAACCACATTTCATCTAATTGAAATTAATTTATTTCACTTGCATAGCACCACACCAACCCACCCCAAGTTGAGAGATCTACCATCTCCACCTACTATTGCAATCCCGTCTCCTATACTTCCTATAGTTTTTATTTTTTTTGTCTTCTATACTAACTAAGTTATGATTTAGCAGCAAGACCAACAATATAAGCATAAGTCCGCTTTAATCACATAGTGAACAAACAGAACTTTCAAATTTACTGGTTCAACAAACAATCCTGAAAAAAAAAAAATCCATTAAACAGATTATCCAAAATTGAGCTCAATATTAGTAGTTTCATATATATACAGTTATATCAAATCAAACACATTAATTTTAGATAAAATAAATAAATATTCCAACATTAATGTAAAATTTGAGTGCATTTAAACTTGCAACTTTGAAACCAAAAATCTTAAATATATACTTGATAAATAATAGTAAATGAACTTAAAATAAATGACATCATTTTTCCAACAAATTTTCATCGGTCTGAACCATTGTCCATCAAAGATAGACAACTTATACGAGTTGGATTTATATAGAACATTAGTATCCAAATGCCCACGGTATTACTGGAATTTCTAAAGTGATTGTGTAATTTTTGACGAATCCTAATTCCTACCCAAGTTCAAAAAGAAATAATAATAATAATAATAATAATAATAATAATAATAATAATAAATCAATGAAGTGTAATTGAAGAGCACCAATAATTTAGAGAAAAAATAAAAACTTTCACACGTAATATATCCTAAACCACGACCATCTAAAAGACCTTGTAAAGTTCTTTCTTTTTCTTTCAGCTATCAAAAAGATTTCAACTTTCTTCATTTTATTTCTTCCTTGTGTAGGCATCGAGGCTGTGTATGACCAGTTCCTCGACAACATAAGCGGAAAGCACCAGGTCAGAAAAGCCATTGCACCCAAAAGCACAAATAAAATCATAACCATACAAAGTGAAGAAACAAATTTTCATCAAATAGCGGTAACAATTCACTGACAAACAAACGAATCCAAAAAATGAAGATAGTAAACTTCAATGTAAATAAGAAATAAAATTCTCTGTCTTCAAACACCCAGAGCTGGAAAAAAAAATATATAAAAAATGGGGCGGAAGGTACCTTGATCATTTCTTCGTGAATACCGAGGTGAGCGTAGGAGTTAAAGTATGCCATGTCGAAGTCCGTACAGGGAGTGGGAGCCTTATCCGTACCCGTCTCCTCCTGCTGCTGTTGGATCATCCTAGTAGAAACCCTAACATTTGTAACGCTGCCATGGTCGCGTGACCTGCTGCGACTACCCCTCCGGAGTCGATGCCCGGCCACGTGAGCGCCGCCGCCACTACCACCATCGGGGTGATAGCCATTGCTGTAGCCACTACTGCTCGTCGATTGNCCACGTGAGCGCCGCCGCCACTACCACCATCGGGGTGATAGCCATTGCTGTAGCCACTACTGCTCGTCGATTGGAACATATCTACTCTCCTCACCAGCTCTGAGATCGACATGTCATTTTAAACCTCTGGGACCCATATTAAGTCCCCTTTGGGACCCATATTAAGTCCGTTCGTATAACTTCTATCAAAATATTTTTTTTTTCAAAATCCATTCAACACCTTCTTCAATAAAATAAAATTTTCTATCACATCAATGACTTTTCCTTACTTTTTAACCACACTTTTCTCATCATATTACTATTTAAAATACATTCTTTTCTCAATAATATCTATCAAACGCACCCTAAATTATTTAGAGAAAACTGTGGTGGAGGTCCCTAATCTTTAAGATAAGTGCAAATAGGTCTCCAGCCTTTCAAAACTTGGTATTACCATATCAGATTTTACTGCTTGTACATAAAAAATGTATATAATGATTTACATGATATGATGTGGATGAAAAATATTGGATAAAAAAGTTGATTATATTTTAAACTGACAAAATGATAGAGTGACACTATGTAATACATTATATAAATTTTGATGTACATGTAACAAGATCTTACAACATCAGATCTTATACATAGAAAATGATATTACCATATCATCTTTTATTAAGGATCTTGTGTGTGTGTGTGTGTGTGTGTATTAAGATTTACATAGGAGATTACATAATGTCACATGATACTCTACCATTTGTCTTAAAACATAATCACATTTTCCTCCAATCTTTTCCGTCTACATATCATTTTTAGTAACCGCTTATGTATCACTTTGATGTGCAAGTAGCAAAATCTTTTTATTAATCAATCGCGCTGCTTGTACAGAAGCTGATGATAGAAATAGATGACAGAATGAGGTGGAAAAAAAAAAAGATGGGCACAACACTTGAATGCAACCCGACAACCCAGCCCAATTTTAAAATTCCCATTTCGTATCATCTCCCCAATAACCCTTGAGAGAGCGACGACGAATCGAAGCGACAGCCGGCGAATCGAAGGCGAGCGACTCCAATGTTTCTCTGAAGGTGCTGATTTTCTCATTTATAGTGTTTAGAGGAGGTAGTGATTCTAAGGTACTGGTAAACTCTGTATATGAGGAGTGTAAAAATTCTAATTTTTATCTCAGTCGATTCACTCAGTTATGAGATATTGTTTGAAAAAGCTTTGAATTTACTAAGATTAGGAGCTAGTGGTTTTAGTGGATGAGTTGAACTTATTCAGATATGATGACTTGAACAAGCCGCTTCTTTGAGACTATGCATCAAATAATGAAGCAGAGGACACAAGTCAAAGTTCCAGTAAGTTCAAAACTTTGGATACTGATAATAGATTTCCTGGTAAGAAGGGGAAAACTGGCTTTAAAAAATTGGACGACAAGGAATAACAGTTCATAGAAAAATAGAGGGCATTTTTTCTTGCAGGCGCCATCCAAAGAGATGCACCACTGGTGATCATTTATTAATAAAATTTGGTAGTTGAATTAGTTCTTCAAATAAAATTTATTTACCTGAATGGTGTCTTTGCTTACAGCTAACCTTTGTAATTTTCACATTAAATGGCAAGTGGACGTTGTTGTGTGTAATGAATTGGGAAGCAGTGGAGTTCTAGGAGAAATGAAAGCACCCATAGGTGAATCAAGGACTCTAAAGTTGGACTCGGCATCATTATCAGCAAATCAACAAGGTTGCATCAAATGATAAAGTCTGGAAGAAGCAAACGATGTTGTCAAATGTTAATGTAATTTCATTTGTATTAAATGTTGATGTACAACGCATATGAACTTATGTAGTAAAAGTAAATGTAATTAAAGTTAATGTAATTGCACTTATGAAGTGGTACTTTATTGTCCATTATGATGACTTTTTGTTTTATTGGTGCAATGACCGTTAATCCTAGAAGAATAAATCCCTCACAGTTGTACATTCAAGATTGAAACGCATATCTCAATAGCATAACATCATTAACGTCACACAATAAAGACATCAAACTTAAAGCGAATATTTGGTGAACATACCACAAAAGAAATCAGCTCTTAGATAAATACATTTAACTACTACATTCATTCTACCACATTAATTTCCAGTCAACACTACAATTCATCTACAAGTTTCCAACTATAATTCCAGTCAACACTTAATTTCTACACTCTTATCCAAAAAAATGGGACCTTATCCAAAAAAACACTTCTACATCTACATATCACTACTACATTAATTCTGTACCTAAATCCATGTTGTGAAGCAATCATTAGGTTCCTCCATCTTGGTCCGATAAGCTTGGGTAGAAGTACGGCATTGCCTGAAAATCTGTACAATTCGATTATTAATGTCCAAATAAGAAGTTAAGGGATGATGCACTTTGTATGTACAATGTTTAACCACATAATTACCTTGACCATAGAAGTGATCATGATTGCCAGACGGAGGTAAAAAACTTCCTTGTACGAATGCAACACTTTGACCGTCACCCTATAAGTTTAACCAAGTTTGTTTGTGATAAATATGTTCATATCAAGATAACATCATCATAAACATATACTAACCATTAGGAGTTGTGTATATGTTAACGGTGTAGTCATGCCATGTTCTGAAGGTTGAGGTACTTGAACGATGTGTGCATCAACGCCAACAGTACATGGTCGTGCCTTCGGCCTACTTCCTTTGGACGTAATCGAACTCCCCTGCATGACATACCAACAAGTTAGTTACATTGAGTAAGTAAACAACCCAAACACAATTGATAATATAAACCTGAAATTTACCTTTGCTTTCTTCGAATTAGATTCCAACGGGCTCTTTTTACGAAGTTTTTTTGGCGCGCCCTTTCTCTTCGCACATGTAGGATCACGTACTCCACTATGGAGAGTTTCCAGTGATGGTCCACATTTTGAGGCGATCTGTGTACCATGCGGAGACATGACATTACTCATAACACTATATTTCAAGCTCCTTGCCAGTTTACATTCATGGTCGATCCACTTTTGTATGGTTTCAGCTCTGCTTTCATCGTCTGCGACCAGGTCCGCCAATGTAGCGAAAGACTGACACAATCTCGCATACCTCAACTGTCCCGGGGTACTAATCAAACCATCGTAGTGAATTGCGACCGTCGTGTGGGCTCTAGTCACATCTCTCTGCCACCTTCGTAATATATACTTGTCCGATAGTTGTTTGACCTCATTATGTATCAATACTGTAATCATGTGCCTACATATTATTCCTCGAAATTCGAACAAGTGGCAGCTACAAACAATTTCACAATCTTCTTCATGAAACGAGACGACGAACATTTTTTTCTTTGATCGTTCATCATTAATCTCTTCCTCGCACACCTCGTATGTCGTCCCTAAGTTTCCCTCTGAAGTAGATATCAGGTCACAATAAAGCTTCCCGGTAAACTCTTTTTGAACTTCTCGAAACTTTGAAATGGTGTAAACAGCTTGAAATTGCTTCTCCAGTTCATACCTCGTTGCACATGGAACCATATGTGAGAAGGACTTGAAATCTGCTTGAATCTCCTTCTCAACCTTATTCCTCAAAGCTCGTTCATATTGTTCAACAAATTGCTTTAGTGAGGTCTTCGAATATACATACCCATCGAAAAATGCGTTCATACTCTCACTACGTTGAGTTGTCGACATCCCAGCCCAAAAACTGGTTTTGAAGTAGCACGGAACCCACCGAAATCTGTTCTCATAAAGTCCCGCCAACCAGGCATTATCATTCAAATCATATGTGTCGATCATTACCCTCCAACCTTCTTCAAGATCTTGAATAAATTGTGAATTGTATACCAAACCGTGTAAAGAATGGAAAATCGAAGCCTTATCCACGTGGTATCCAAACTTTTCAAACATCATCTATGATTCGTATAGGGAAACACAATTTCAATTGCATTCTGCATAGCTCTGTCCTGATCAGTAATTATACCCTGTGGGGGCGTCGCCATGCATACACTGCAGCCATGTCTTAAACAGCCAAACAAATGTATCTATATTCTCATTCGACAGGAGCCCACATCCGAGCAAGGTCGATTGTCCGTGATGATTAATACCAACAAAAGGAGCAAACGACATGTCATATTTATTCGTGAGGTACGTGGTATCGAATGTAACAACATTACCAAACTCCTTATAAGCTTGTCTACTCCTATTGTCTGCCCAAAACATGTTCTTGAGCCTCGAATCTTCGTCCAAATCCATACTAAAATGAAACCCAGAGCAACTAGCTTGCATTTTGGAAAAGTATGATTGTATTGTTGCGGCGTCTCCTTCTCCAAGTCTCAAGCGCCGAACTTGTTCAACATAGTTTCGACAATCCTTCTCCACGCACGTCATATTTTCGTATCCACCTACTTCCACTACTGCAGAGTTGAAACTTTTGTGTAAGGGAATTCCCGTCATATCATTAACTTCTAGTTGCCGTTTAACATGTGCGCTCAACTCTCGATTGCACCGATATAGCCTCGACTTCGATGGACTTGTTTTATGATTATGCTCGAGGTTTACTGGGTTAATTCTCCATATTCAACGACTATCCATAGATGCGGTCAGCCTCGCTTCACAACCTGTCTGAATGATTGGTTGCGGTTTCAAAGAACCGCTTGTAGTACCGATTCTTTTTCCTTCGCGACTACATGTCAATGTGACATATCTCGCAACACCGTCATCATCTTTCTTCGAATTTCTTTTTCTAACGGGAAAACTTTCAGCGTATGCATATTTTTTGTAGTAATCAAATAATTCATTTTCATCATTGAACTTCAATCCAACCTCCGGCGCGCGCGCACCATCTCTTCCTACGATTTCATCACCCAATATGTTCACATTCTCCACAACATTCTCATAATTAGGTTCTACCAAAATAATATCATCTACATCATCCAACAGAGCTTTCCCTGCAACGCAAAATCAGTTACAATGTTAATGCTAATGTCGTAAAAATCTGGACTACACATCTAGACTCTAGTAATATTCAAATGGTCCACAACTGAAAACAGTAATGCAAAACAAAGATTCTTTGTCCTTGAATGTGCTACTAGAGGAGTATTAGATTCATGGATGGATTTAATGATGAAACCATCTATCAATAAACATTGATGAAGTTCGGGCATAGTGTGTTTGAGTTTTTTTTGTTTTTGTTTTTTTTTTTTTTGTAATATGAATAAGATTTAAGTCTTAATCATGATTAAGAAAAGTCCATTCTGATAAAAATACGCATAATATTTCCATTCATCATATGGTCCCAAATCAGTGGCAAAATAATCGAGGAAATAGTGGCATAAATCCCCATGAGTTGGTGCAAGTACATTAATGACTAGGGCCACCCTCCACCCCACAAAAATTAAAGAAGTTAAAAGAAAAACAATATCAAATTGATTTGGCAAATAAGAGGAGAGTAATTTTATACCCATTACAAACTACCAATTACCTTTGTCTGTCATTTTTGGGAATATTTTGGGGGAAATTTGGGGAAGATGCATATTTGGCGCTCGGGAATATTTTTGGGGGAATTTGGGGAAGAGATGTGTTTTTGACACTACTCCATTGTCTAAGAGTAAAATGAGAGGAAATGGACTATTATTCACTATATTGGGCCTAATTCAAAACAATAGTGACCCGTTAATGCCCCAAAAATTGACTGCCACTTTTCCTTGCCAGCTCATTCTGTTTAGTAGCAGGTCAACCAACGGGTACTACCAGCATTATTCTTTATTAATATAGCAAATCTAATCCGTTTGAATGGTTTCCATCAAAATACTCCGTTAAAATGACATGTGCAAGGCACATAATGACATAACGTGTTGTTGTGGAGGTAAAATAAGTAAAAGATAATTAATTCTAATAAAAAATAACAAAAAAGGAAAAGAAAATAAAATATGTAAGAACCCAGAACTTCAAGTGTTCCATACCTTCAAAATGGTGTTCTACAATCATTGTCCTAAATAGTTCGCATAAACTTTGCCTCGACTAGAAGATTGGCCTTACTCCAGTCAAGCTTTAAGTTTTTCATGCCTAAATTTCATCTAGACTTCACTTAGCCTTTTTTAGGCTCGTAAAAACTTGAAAATTGTCTTACCATCTAACCACGTTTTATATTTTTTACATTCCACGTGCCTCCAAAACTTCCCGACCTCTAAAATAGCATTCTATAAGAGAATTTGCATAACCTTTGCCTCGACTAAAAGCTTGACCTTACTCTCACGTTTTACGTTTTTTTTAATCCTAAGCTTCGTCTAACCTCATTTAGACTCGTAAAATCTTGAAATTTAGTCTTCACCATATATCCATGATTTGCACTTTTTTAGAACACACCCACCCCCAACCCCACCCCACACAAAAAGCAAAAAAATAAAATAAAATTCCTTGCCTCCAAAATGGTGTTCCATGACCATTGTTCTTTGAAAAGATTTATTTTCAATTAAAATCGATTTGGAATTTTGGATAATCGAGGGTCTGCATAGCTTAAGGTAAATTTCAACATATGGAATGACCTCATGTTGGAAACTGAAACTAATTCCTCGTTCTTATTCATATAAATAACATATTAAGGCTAGAAAAGGTAAATATTTGCTTATTGAGGACGTGACTCATTTCTTGCATTGTAGCACATGCTTTGCAAGTGCATATCCGTGCAAGTGTTTTCATGTGTTACCAGGAAAGAAAATTTCATCAGATCTTGTATCTGCCATTGCTAGGTTGATGTATAGAGATTTCCAAAGTTTAGTTTCTGAACTAAACTTTATAGTATTACTCTCACAATTCGAGATTAAGGTTTAATCCATAACTATATATTCATAATACAACCAGTACTTACAAGCTATTTGAATGTTTGCATTCAAATTTACAACGTTCTAATTGTATTCCAACATTTCCTCATAAACAATACAACAGTTCATATAGAATTGTTTCATGCTTGCAAATTAAATTCTGATCTCTA
>CAIGRR010040191.1:0-23639 GCA_903798365.1 Fraxinus sp. 1973-6204
TTAAATTAAAAAATAGAAACACATATAAACTCATTATCTTCCCTATGCCCATCCCCAACCCCCACTCACCCATCCCCACCCTACCAAATCAAAATCAGAAAATTGTTCCCTTACATATCCAATCGCCACCGACCCACACCACCATCACAACTCCCCTCACCCAAACCAACCAACCACCATAATTAGGTAACCCCATGGAAGGGCCTTCAACAAACTCGAGTGGTGGTCAATAACCTAACGCGAGTAAGGGAAAATTGTAACTTTTCAATTCTAATTTCAACACAACAATGGCAAAAAATGAGGCAATTATTTTCTATTTAATCTTAAACTTTCTGCCATTTTTTGCTATGAATTCTTGGTGGCTACCGCTAGACAAAGCTATTTCCATTTTGCTCAAAGTAATATGAGAAAGGGTTTGTTGGAGTGTGAGGAAGAGGAGGGAAAAATTAGGAAGGAGATATTGACAGGAACAAAGGCATAGTCGATGTAGGAGGATGGTGGTGGTGGCAACGACAGAGAGGGGTGCACTTATCAAACACCTTCAAACTAAAACCTTTGTTCGTTCTCGAACACAACGAAACTTAGGAACAAAACCATATTACTAACCTAAACAAATCTTCAATAACAAATTCAACGTTAAACGACTTAACATATACCTTAAGTTCAAATTTAAACAACATTTTAGAAAGATCCAAATAATTTCAAAAATAAATCTTTACTTATTTGATGCTCGACTTAGTGTGTGTGTGTGTGTGTGTGTGTGTGATCAGCCAATATTGAACTCACACCCATACTAGAATACAATCAATTAAGTGTTGTTAATTTAATCGTAATCACAATCCTTGTGTGGTCAGTTTTTCCTTGCACCTCTCATGCAATATCACTCCTTATGCTCTTCTTTTCAATCCCAATATATTTTTTGCACATGTGAGTTCCTAATAATCATTAAAATACATTTTTCCACACAAGCTTAATAACTTGAGTCATAAAGGCTACGAAAAAAATGTAAGATGTATCACATTTTCTTTTGATAGAAAATTCGAATTTTAACAATGTTCAGGCCTCGTTATAGACTCCTCAATTCAAACTCCTTCAACCAAAAATCTGATCCAAGAGGTCAAAACTATCAAACTTCTATGAACACAAGCACTAACATTCCCACTCCAAACTGTTTTTTTAGCAATTTGGTTTCTACATAAAGGATTTTGGGATTTTATTCAAATGTAGGTCAACACATCAACAATTAAATCCATATAATCAAGTCATGCTCCAACACAAGTGATAAGTCAATGATGGCTACGTGCTCAAGTAAACAAGTCTAACATGGATAAGCACTCATGTAAAAGCATAGGATACGATGTTGTCCAATTCTAGTTAAAACTATAATCAATTCAAACAAATATCATCATAGGTGAAAAGTCGTTCAACGAAACACAAGTCACTACTTTTGATTTTTTTAGATTAAATTAGTTATACAAACGCGAAAGCAGTTGAAAAGCAAGCAACAAATATCCTAATTCTCCAAACACTTACCCCCCACCCCCAAATAAAAAGATTACATTGTCTCCAATATAAAAACAAACATAAACAAAATAACTGAGTAAAGAATCAGAAACTCCCCGGGGTAGATGCGGATGAGTGGAAGAATCAGGTTGGTCCGGCTGGTAGATGTCATGACAACCGCTATTTTTCCTCACTCTTAGATTTTAATTTTCTATTCCAAGAATTTAAAATAAATGGTAGTGATAGCATATAAGGTTTAAATATTTGCAATGAATTCACGCCAAGAAAAAATTTAATCTTCTAAATTTTGGAAAAACTATATAACAGAGCGTATATCCCTACAAAAATCTTATAGCTGGGAAAATATAAGTTTTTCAAATTCGTTTGGAGACCGAAACCTACGTGCAACCTTAAGAATGCACATCATATCAATGTAAGCTCAATATAATGCTAAAATGTTATCGATGAGCCTAAGTAAATTGAACTCAATAAGTAAAAATACCTAAATTACTAATGCAAGTCTTGAAATACTACCTAAAATGTATTTAAATCAAACCATTCAAATACACGAGTTCCTAAATATGGCCCTAAAATATTATTGCAATCCCTAAAAATCTACTTTTAATGCAATACTTAATCAAAATAAGAGGTAAGTGATAGGAAAATGAGTTGCCTCCCATTAAGCGCTTAATTTAAAGTCTATAGTTCGTCTTTTTCACTAGTGTTTCATGACACTTTGAATATGGCTTTGGAGGTTCTGCTTAGCTTGATTAATTTGACTTTGTTCTATATTGCAACTTTCTTCCAAATATTAATCTTGTCATTCTCCAAGTAGTATGACTTCCCCTCATCATCTGTTTCGAACTCAACAATATACACCTTAAACTCCTCATAAACTTTAATCACAGAAACTATTTTTGAGCAAGAAATGAAGTCGAGGATCTCCACTTCTTTGAATGCTACAAGTTCTTTTTCGTCCGCTATGATTAATTTCTCCATCTTTTCATACTTCTCTTCTTTAATTGAAGTTTTCTCGAGTTCAATGTTCGTGTTGAGAACTTTTGGCAAAGAAACAATGACATCTTCATGGAGAGTCTTCTGCTCTTGTTGTATTTATAAGAAGTCGGTTGATGTAATTCCCTTAATTGATGTCCATTAATAACCGGGGGAAGAAATAATGTCGCAGGTAAATCACCCATATCAAATTGTGGTGAGAGAAATAATGCAATGGGTAAGTCAAGGAGGACAGTTTCATCAAGTTCACATTCTGCTTTTATATCTCGAGTCGTTGTCCTATAATGAAATCTCCCACAAGCATATCTCCTTCATCAATTTCTTGAAATGTCAATTGTTGTTGTCTTATGATAAAGTCATATACGAGCATTCTGTTAAAATCAACCACATTCATCTTTTATCCTAGCTATTTCTGTTCTTCTATATATCCTGAAAAAGAGAGAGAAAAGAAAAAAAAAACTAAAATGAAACGAAAATAATTATACAAGAATACAGATAAAAGTCCAAATTAGTGCCAAGGTAATTAAAATCAAACTAAAACTCAATCTTCCCACAGCGGCGCCAAAAAACTTGTTCACGAAAATATATTTCGAATTAAAATCACCGCAAGTATACGGTTCGTTGAAAGTAATAAAATGGAATTGAGTCCAAGTATCGTCCCACGGAAATTGATTAAGTTCAATTTTAATTATCGCGACCTTAACCGAAACAAGAATAATGTGATGTGTTTGTTTGTTTGTGACAAAATTATAACTAAAATAAGCAGCTTATGCAATTAAGAGTAAATTAAAAATTAATGTAAATTATTTTAAATGCAAATTGGTGTGTTTAATAAATGACAAATGCACTAGGATTTTGAATTATCGTGCAATAATTATTTTTAACCTTAGTTCTACACTTTGACAACACAATTGAAATTTGAAGAATTAATGTTTCTATTTTATTTAAGAATATCTCTCGAGTAATGTTAAATTTATTCTCGTATATGACTCACATATATTTCTATGATGGATGCGAACATTCAAGAATGCATGAATTTTTATGAACACTTAAAGATTCACATAGAGTATAGTGATGTATTTTTATCTCCTATTGGATCTTATGACAATTTACACAATGTTGAACCTATTTTTCTTATTTCGAATGTATAAAATAAGGCACCAAATTCATTCAATTACCGTGTACAATAATTGTATAGAAAGATAATCATGTACATCATTCAAAATTCAAAGACTGTTTTCAATGTCAAATATGTAAAATTAAAGATTAAAGAATCATATTACAAGATTCATCATTCTCCTAACACAAATAAATATATCCTAACATGTTATGAAGAAGAAAACAAAAGAAAAACTGAAGAATCAATATCACCCAAATAAAGTTTGAATTGAATTTTCGAGCCTTGAAATTGATCTTCGCATTTATTGCCTCCTTCTATGTGCCTAAAATCTCTTAGAATGTGTTATAATGCGTGATCACTACTTCTAGATGGTTCTAGATCCTTAAAAGACACCCCAAGATTTATTTTCAGTTGGAATTATATTGGGAAATCAGATTTTTTTCCGATTTAGCCTAGGCTATATGGCCTCCATTATTGAGCATTACTGGGCGGCTATCCAGTTATAAAAATTTCGCAAATTTTTCTTTCAACCCTTTTATTCATTCTTTCTTCCATATCAAATTATTTCAATTTTAGTATTTCAACTTTTATTCAAATGCATATTAGTCCCCAAACTTTCATCCATTGGCCAATTGATCATTCATTCTTTTTCAATTACTTAGAAACGGGTCCAAAACTGAAATAAGATAAAATTAACTCAAGTTAAATAAAATTCAATACTAAAACGACATGAAAGATTAGTAATATGGCTCGAATAAGTGCAAAAAAATGCATTTATCAACGGGTAAGAAGGGACCGACTAGATCTGGGTTTAGGAGGAGGTGGGGGTGTGAGGGTGTGAAGAATAGTGATTAGGTTTTGATTTTTTAAAAAAAAAAAAATTCAAAGTTGCCATTTTATCCTTTAGAAAATGGTTTAGATTTGGTTTAAGTCAACTAACGGTCAACCAATAGAAATCATCCATTTGGACCTTAAGTGCTAATTTTTCAAAATTCCGGGACCATTGATGACCCAAACTGAAGGTTAGGTTAAAGTCTGCTAAAACCCCAAAGATTTGAGACCACAGCTGGATAAATTGCAGCATTCTTTACTTCCCTCTAGATTTTCTTGCACTTTTTTTTTTTTTTTGGAATTTCAATTCAATCATCTAGGGAATATTTGTGTTTTTTGGCATTTTCTTGTTTACCGAAACATGCATGTTTACTTATAAGTGTATTTTATACACTTATTTGGGCTCTAAAATATCGACATTTCGTAATTTTTTAATGAAATTATAGCCTAATTTATTATATAATACATTATTAAAAAAGAAGTGACAAATGGTGAAAAGGGCAAGATCTAAAGTTAGGGGGCTAGAGTGCAAATACTCAAAAGTTGTGTCGAAATTCACAATGAAGATTCGAGAATGCTATGGGTCAAATGGATACAACTAAAGGTTAAAATGAGTGAAAACAAATCAATTTTCAACCGCACAAGGATGTCTAAAATTTTAGTTGGAGATTGAGACTCATTTTTGGCCTAGTAAACGTTCGAATTGAAAAAGATTTATTTCTATCAAAGTTTTAGCCTTCTGAGTTATTGTTCCAACGCATTTTGAATTACTTTAATTGGATATCGAGAGAAAAAGTTATGATAAAAATACTGAACAAGACGCATAATAGCAGCGAGGCAGCGCCTAGGCGCTGCACTTCCCAGTAGCAGTTTTTTTTTACCAGCAAGGCGCTGCCACCATAGCGCCCGGCGCTGCCTGCAAACATATCGCGGTGCCTAGGTGCTACACCGCCAGTTTTTTAAGGTTTGTTTTGGGCCGCGAAAAGTACAGAAAAGACTCCAATTTGGCCAAAGACGTATAGGGAACTATAAATAGACTAAAGAATACACGAATTGGGGGTTCCACATATTGAAAAAAGAGAGACACAACGAGAGATCGAAAAGTGAAATCAAGAGAAGAAATTCATCACAGGATTTAAGATTAAAGCAAAGATTGGAAGTAAAAGAAGATCTTGGTGAAAGAGTTGATTATTTTTCATATCTTTATTCAATTAATCCGGTGATGTATTTAAAGATGCTTATTTATTTTCCCTTTTACATTACATTTAACTAAACTTCAAATTAGGGCAAACAATGTAGTCTTTTTGAGATCCTTGATTCTTTAATTCCAAGATTTCTTTGATTTATTCTTTTATGTGTTTATTTTATTAAGAGATTAATGTCTTGAATTATCTGGTCAATAATTTGATGATTACTTGTGTTTCTTACGAATCAAGAGGTGAGTTTGAGGCTTAGAACGAATAATAAAATTCGATAAAGTAGTATAATGTGTGGAGATACATATATTAGTTATTGCAGTCGTTATAGGAATTCTTAGAACTATAATTCATTTAACTAAGGGTAATTCGCATAGAGATATGAAATTGAATTAGTTGAATAGGTTCAATAAGAACTTGAGAGTGATAAATTGAATACAGAAGAATGATTCGACCGAACACTACATTATCTTAGAATCTAGAATTAAGAATTAAGGTAATCATTAGATGAACTTTTTTTGCTCCAATATTCATTACATACTGGAATATTTTATCAATCATTGTTTGAAATCTTCTCATACTTTCCATTAGTTTAATTTAGTTATTTCACGGAGAAAAATATTCATAATTATTACCTTTCTTTAATTATCTTTTTATCAAATAGGAGTTATGAAAAGTAGATTAAGACTAAAGTATAGTTCTCGTGGAAACGATAATTCGGACTCAAAGGTGCACTACATTACTTGTTATTATATCGTACACTTGTGATATAAAAGCAACATTTGCTGAAGCCTATAATATTTTGTTCTTTTAACATCTCAACGTTCATAAATTTGACACATCAAAATTTGTGGTCATTTCTAAAATGTTCATTTGGTATGAGTATAACCCTTAAATCACGTTTGAAAAAGGTCGAAATCTTGTATTATATTGTCCGTCTGTCTTTGAATTTAATAAAGTTTTGTCAAAGATGCAGTTGCAAGTTTTAATCAAAATCAAAGTCCATCCCAACAGCTCCATTAAAAGAAGATCAAACAGCATGTGCTTTTGCCGCTTTCTTTGGTCCCATCAAAACCAAGTTTTCCACCAAAAAATTTCAGGATGATTACACGGAAATTTCACAGAATACACAAAGAAATTTAAAATGGATGAACTGGATTCAAATATGGAGAATGAAAACACACAGATACAGGATTTTTTTAATTTAAAATTCTATACAAAATCTGGCAACATTTCATGTACTTAAGAAATTTTTCAAATTTCAAACCTTGAGAAAGAATTTATAACTTAGACAGACAATTAGGGTCCGTTTGATTGCAATAGTGAAATTTAGGTGAAAAGAAAATGAATTTCAAGGACTTGAATTGCCTAGAATTGTTTTCCTGAGAATTGTCAATTAATTGTATTTGATTAGTATAATTTTCCACGTGAAAAATATTGAAATTTTGGATCTTTTGGTGTTCTTTTGACTTTGTTTTACATGAAAATTGTCCATTAAAGTGATAGAATTTGTTATAATTGGAGATATAATTTGTTTACATTGCCAAAGAAAAAAATGTAAACTGGAAAGCTAAATCCCACCAAATTGGTGGGAAATGATTTTCCTCAAAACCATGGAATTGGAACCGTGTGAGCCAAAACAAGAAAAATGAATTGTCAATAAAATTTTCTCAATCAAACATGCCTTTTGGTTGGAGATAGAATTTCATTTCCAAGTTCTATGGAAATGATGCCAAATCAAACAGGGCCTTAGATGTGCCCTTAGGGTTTTTCTAAAACTCATTGAATTCAATTAAGGGCTCCTTTAACATAGTTTATGCTTTTGTTTATACTTCTTGTAGAAGAGTTTTCTAATAAAGATATTTTACGTCAACTTCTTTTAAAAGTTCGTCTATCCAAATAATGTACTTTCGAAAAAATTATTCAAACTTATCTTAAAACAACTTCTTGGTCTTAGAATTGCTGTTGACTTTTCAAAAGCTCTACTAAATGATCCTTAAATATGATTGAAAATTAAAGAGATTGGTTATAAGTTTGGAATAATATATAAAACTAGACAATATTATTAAAAAAATAATAATTAAAAACTTATTCGTTAACATTGTTTGTCCAATTTAGTATCTTTGATGTTATAGATCCGTCTCATTTCCAATTCCACGCAAGATGAAATCTTGGGATGGTTCTATAGAATGTTAATTCAACTAAATTTTGAAGCTTTACAATTGTCTTGTCTTGGATCTTTTGTTTCACATTCTTATTTAAATTTTCTTCTTGCCTTTAGCATTTTATATTGAAATATGCTACACAAACATAAGGAATGACCGAACACACACACACACACACACACACACACACACACACGCCTCGGAGGTCGAGCATTATTTTATTCATGTAGGACACACGGGCATGTGAGGGTCGATCACCTGAGGTGTCAACCATTTTCGGGTAAAGTGACTTTACTCTTTTATATTTGTCATAAAAATCAAATTGAGTCGACTTGTAAAATGATGAAAATTTATTTGAATTGGACAAATTTAAGCTACACTAATAAGTCCAGCTCTCAATAAACAGTTTTCACTTTTCAAATGTTGCTAATTTCGTTAGATCGATGATCATATCGAATTTCGTAGCTATTAGAATCTAGTCGAAAATTGTACATTCTACATCTACGTATTTATTTGTGCGCGCATGTAAAGCAGAGAATTCAGTTGTACAACACAAGTAGAAATATTTTATATAATATAAATAATCAACACTTCTGCCCTTGCTTTCTCTGCAATCAATTAGAAGTCACGAGTATAATTTCCAATGATTCAGATTCAGCGGGCTAGGTTGTAATTGACAATCAAGTCAAAAAGCAAAAAAAAAACGAAAAAAAAAGTAAAAATTGGTGGACAGAAAAAGCCACCAAATTACACCCCCCCACTCCCAAATAGTAGAAACTAGGCCTTCTTTTTTGTCCCTACACTTTTCCCTAAATTATAGTTCATAATTTATCAGCAACGAGAGCTCTTTCGGCAGTTGAGTGCGCCGGCGCCTGAGGTGATGGAACTGATAAGTGAAGATGGCTTTGCACCTAAACTTGAAGCTCTAGCATAACTCGATGATGCTCCAGCACCAGAAGGGACAAAATATGCTCCATTCAACATTAGGTCGCCTTCGGATCTCCAATTCCAACTCTTCCACTCGCTCTCTGGTGCATCCTCGTGTTTCGTCACCTGCACATTCATGCAAATGAATTAAAATTCTCATTTCCTGTAACTTTAGAATCGAAATAGAAACCATCCAAATTTCTTCAAATTGTTTATCGCATTCACAAAAACATATTTTACTTCAAATTTCTTGAAACGATATAATAGAAAATAAAATTAGCTTCATAAAGTTGGACATGCCAATGTCACATGATAATTCACCTAAGGATTGATTACGAAAATATAATGAAATGTCGGGATCGATTTGTTCATTTTAAAAAAAAATGAAGATCAACTTATTACTAGATAACGATTAAATACCAATACTGCAACTTTCCAGAGAAATGATGTGAATTTTACCTCCTTGCTGAATCTGTCATTAGGGGCAAGAAATCTGTTGCCTTGGCTGTTTATTGTAGGTGAAGCACTTCCTCCTATGGCATACATCTCCCAATGGGTGTAGTCATTGTTCACTACATGGAAGTAACCATGTCTGCACCTGCAGTAAAAAAAAAACACATTACATCAATATAAGACATGACTACGATTTAATACCGTGCACCAAATATGTATTAATGTTCGAGTTTCGAACTTTACCTTGGCATTCGTTGGACGAGCCCTTCTCCGAAGTGGTTAAAGGCAATAGTAACTTGCATGTCCTTGTCTTTATAGTAAGTATCACTATGTCCCAAGAGCATAACCTTGTCATGTTGAGTCAAGTAGTTGTTTGAAATTGTAATAGCAGTGGACCCTTCAACGGCATCAATCAATCCATCACGGCAATTTGACAAGGAGCAATGATCTACCCACACGTGACTTCCACCGAAGATTGACACACCATCACCGTCCGATAGAGTTCTCCACCCAAAGTGCTTTGTAGAGCTCCTCACCATAGCATTCCCTCCTTGTTTACAATCATGTAAGTGTATTCCATGTATGATAATGTTAGTCACATATTGAATAGTAATGCATGGACCACCAGCAATGTGCACACTTGATCCTCTACCATCAATTGTCTTGAATGAATTCATAATAAGCTCTTCTTTCAATTGGATTACCATATCTCTTGCAAATATGATCCATAATGGCTCTTCTTGGATGACGGCATGTCGGAGAGTCCCTGGCTTCGGGTTGACCACATCGTAATCCCCAGAATCCGTTACAACATATATCTTTCCATCTCTTCCACCAATGGCATTCTTTCCAAACCCTATTGCACAATCCGCTAGCTTTTGTCGATTTTCCTGCCAATTTGCATCGCACCGCCAACAATCATCGATGGGATTCCCGGTGTTGCAAGAGAGAAATCCCAATTTTCTCCTCGAGGCATTTAGTTGTCTGTATTGGAAAAATGTAACACATTGTTAGTCAAAACTACTACATTTTATGTAGTAAGTAGTACTAGACAAGATTGAACAGTACAAATGGACAAAGTTTTAATACAATGCTATACAATGTACCTCATAAACAAAACAAACTAAGTACTACTATTCTCGACAAATTTATAATCGAGCTTACCTATGAACTTCTTGGACGACCAATTCGGGGTCTCGAACTGGAGAGGAGGAGGCGGCTAGGGATTGAATTAGTAGACATAAAATGAGAGATATGAAAGAGACTGAAATGAATGCCATTTGCCTCTCAAAAGTGTAAAGTGAATTGGTGAGAAGAAATGGAGGGGTGATGGAAATGAGTGAGAAATGGGGGGTTTATAAAAGGGAAAAAATAGCCGGGGAAGAAGGCGTGATTAAACTAAACATGTGGGGTCTACAATTCCTTTGTGATTACTAATTTTACGGAGATTCCCCCTATGGTAGTTTTTGGCCGTTGGGCGTGTCTTCACGGCACCATTGAAATAAATATATCATCCGTTAATAAAAATTAAATTGGACGTGTCGATTCAACCATTTTTTGAATTAAAATCCGATAAATTGGGAATTATTTTTTATTGAAAAAATCGATGCAGATAGTTATGTTTGTTTGTATGATAATAAAATACTGTGCTGTTTTCTAGAGCACAGTCTTTTAAGTTTTACCTAGTAAGTATATTGGTAGCTGCCGCATGCATAAGCAGTCAAGGAGATCTAGCTTTGCCGAAAAGTTTGATTCTTGAAAATGAAGCCTTTCAAAGGTTTGGATTATCCTCAAATACATTAATAAAGACAATTCTCGAAAATCACTAAGGATCGAGTCAAAGCGATTCTATTACACTAAAATACCATACATAATATCATGGGCTATGTCATTAATTATGAAGACGTGAAGAGAGAATGATCTCCAGTTTCGAAGTCTCTATAGTTGTAACAACCTTTTTTTTAAAAAAATACATTAAGACAATTGTCTATGCATTGCATAAATTAAAACTTACTATGCTGCCGTTTGGTACACATTAAAATTTTCATTCTCATTCTTCTACTCATTTTCAACCACACATTCTTCAATAAAATAATATTTTTCATCACATAAAAAAAATTTCCTTCTTTTTTCAACCACAGATTATCCATCAATCTACTATTCTAGAATACATTCTTTCAAAATAATGTGACTCAAACACACCGTACATATAGCTATTACTTGATACACTCGAAAGTATTCTAAATTTGTCATAAACTTCTATTTCTTTTGAGCATGCATCAACAAACGTATTTCCTCACTAAAGCGATAGAAAACTTGTAATGGAGTGACACCGTCACTTCATATCTGAATGTTATAGATTCAAAAGATAGCTGAGTTCAAGGCGGGATCTAGGAAAAGGTAGATGTGGAGTAACATCAAACCTAGATCTCGATTAGGAAATATTGTAAGCAACTCTATATCCATTTAGAACATGTTTCTTCGGCTCACATTTAGTCCTTGTTTGGTTTAACTGAAAAATTAAAGTTTTTAGTAGATTTTAATAAGAATTGATGAAACATATAGTTGAAAAGTTAATAAAAATAGTGAATCTGTGAATAAACATCAATTTGAGAAAAAAGTGAATTTCAAAAAGTGGAAATCAAACAGAGATCACCGACACAAAAATTCAATTGGCTATTCATCTTGATAACAACTTCTTGTTTTCATACAAATTGATGGAAATGATTTGCTCTGTTTCGGCATGGGATTCTACTCCTTTTCTACTATTTGTGATCTTTCACAAATATTAAATAGTTCAGTGACATTACGTTGATGACTTGTCTTATTTTTCTTTTTAGTTAATAATTTAACGAAGCCTTATTATATAATTTTTCAATACCCCGAAAGAAAGTGGAAATTATATTATAACCAATTAATTATAGGAAAAAATTATATTTTTTTAATTATGTTAATTAATCAAATCATTCTTTACAACAATAATCTTTTTGATTTCATGGGACCCTCGATGATATTTGTCTTGATTTATCTTGGACAAGAAGCAAATGATACAAACATGATCTTCTCTCTTTATTTCCATCGACAATTAAACATATAATTAACAAAGTTATACCTTCTTCTTTTTTTCTTTTTAATTTACAAGTGTTAAATAATGAATTATGTTAATTATTCAACATAAGTAATTTGAAGGACATAAACTCGACTTTCATAATTAATTCGTTAAGTCCATGATTCGTTCAATTAAAAAGCTGATTAAAAACCCTTTTCGGTGGTGGCCGAGTTGATGGAGCAGGTGAGCGCGAAAATCGAAGGTCACGGGTTCGAATCCTCTGTCCAACACTTATTCAGTCAAGCTCGTCGCATCGGGTATGCTTAGTACGATTTATCTCTTCTATGTCGTTTGCGGGTTACTATACATGGAACGAGGTTTACACAGTGCACACTTACGGGTAGCGGCTGCGAGTTCCTACGTCAACAAAAAAAAACTGATTAAAAGTTATATCAAAATAACAATTAATTTTAATTATACGTTTCATGAGATTCACAACATTCAACTATACATTTTATCAACTAAAAAAAAAAACTACACATTTTATCAATTTTTATCAATATTCACTAAAAATCGAAATTTTATCTGAATTATACGGTGGCTAAATATAGATAATAAACAAAATAATATGACATGCAAACATTCCAAATTAAATATGCACACAAGATGAAGACGTGCCTAGTGCAAACACAATTGAACAAAAAAACACAATCATGAATCCCACCAAATCTTCAAAAGGTTACACTTTATTCTAACTAACTATTTCAAATTCTATCTATTTCTGACTTCAATTCAAAAAATTATTTATGCCGCGTCGAACCCAAAAATTCCATGCCTCTCCCACATGCTTTTGCTCTAAAAATCAAACTTAAAATAAATCTTGATTTAATTAATTTATAATTTTTGTACCGCAAAGCACGCCGCAACTCCATAACAACGTTTGACGTGCGATGCAACCTATAAGACACATGTCAATACATTGAGGGGACACTTGGCCTCCATCAAAGGCAACAATTAAGCTGATTTGTGGATTTCGCTTTGAAAGCTACGCCTACACCCTCACATGGAGATTTGCCTGTTTCTTCTTTGCAATGACCAATGGCGTTTCAAGACTTGCTAGATAGGATAGAATGATATCAGATACGTATTTATATCTTATACACGTCCTTCTGCGTGTAAGTTTGACTCCTTTTAACATGTCCTAATCACCGTTAATTCATTTTTATTAATACATTACGATTGGTAAAAGTTCAAACTGACGTGACAAAAAATTGAAATCAAGAGCAAGTTTTAAGCTACTTGACGAGACGTGCAACTTAAACTCGAGGGTGAGATCGCATAAGACTCACGAGATGTGATTCACTTTCCTCAATAACAGTTTGTCTTTGACTCTCGAGAAGGGACAACTACTAACTCGATGGAAGAGTGTCAACATCCTCGTACAAGTAGAAAAGTATTTTTGGCTCAAATTAAGCAACTATTAACTCTAACCAAAAGTTTGTGAAAATTCTTTTATTGTCGTGATGACTCGAGTATTGAAGTATAATTGGTCACTCTACTTCAATGGCTTGACTCATTAACGCATCAATATTTTGTAGAAATCTTCGTACCTTCATCTTTTTGTTGTTGATCAGAGTATGAAGAGCAATTTAGACGTCAACAATGAACTTTACCCGCGTTAAATAAAGAGTACAGCCATGCGCCATGTTACTTGGATTGCCGTGGTGCATTCTATGTTGTGATAGTTACTTGGGAACCTCTCATCCTCCACTTACCCAATAATGTCACATCAACTCTCCGTGCACATGCAAGGTATTGAATTTTCACATCAACTCGTTCATTATTAAATCCACAATTTTGTCCAATTATCAGATTTTCAGCCAAAATTTCAAGATTTTAATGCCTAAGTTACTGGCATAAGGTCAATCGCCTTGAATTTGTCACGAGATTGGATGGATTATGTTTGGCTAAGATTAAAAGCTGGCCAAAATTACTTTTAAGTAATTTATATTTTACCAACCGTGTATGGAGTACAGCACAATTGAATAAACATTCAAAATTAGTTAGCCTCATTTAACAAATTTATAAAGAGGAATAGTAGTAATTCCACGAAATGATTTTTGTAAATCAATTTGATTGAAATTAATGTTTTAACTTTTACTGAGTTTATAAACAAATTATGATACGATTTTTATATAAATCATAAATATTATTATTTGACAACGAGTTTATATTTCAAGATCAATCATGCTTGTTGTACATCAAGTTTGACATTTGCCACATGGCAAATTGTCATTCGCCAATTTTTTTTTTTTTTTAAAAAAATAGTTTTTCTACCCACATTTTTCTGAAAGACAGAGGCAATGTCAACAATGATATGAAGGGAATAAAGTACAAATGGCAAAATCTTATAATATTAGGGGAAATGCATGATTGGTCCCAAGTTATTATTCAAGTAACAAGATGGTCTCCAACTTAAAGATTAGTTTGTCACCATCCTTTATTATAAATTTATAACTGCACGATCACTTTCAACAACATAACTCGTCCCAATTTCCTTTGAAGTGAAAGACTGGAAGTATGCGTCCTTGAAGGACACGTGATGATTTTGATGAGATTGGTAGGGTTTCTGTCGATTGTGATTATAATAAAAGTTTGTGACTAATTTACTCAATTTGAAAGGTTGTTGAACCAAAAATGCAATATCTTCTAATATAGCCTTTAGAAGAAATCGTGGCCCAACTCAATATTCTCTCCACTAACTCTATAATTCTACATTAATTTCCAAATAATCATCATTTCCTGGCTGAATTCCTGTGATAGGGGGAGGATATGGATAGCCATAAGCCATTGAAATTCTTCCCCATTGTGACGCGTGATAGACAAATTGATTTGGCAACCAACATACTTGATTTCCAAGTTTTCCCATTCAGCTTAAAGTATTGAGTTACTATTTAAAATTCTTTGTGTATTATTACTCTTATTATTGGAAATTTTCTGATGCAAGTCGAGCCTTAAAACGACATTCATCGAATGTTGGGATGGTAACAAAAAATAAGCACCAGATACTTGAACATCAGGACATTGTGGGGGTGTCAAGCGTGTGTGATAGGAATGTAAAATATACATTTTACATCTTTATTTAATGCGCTCATATGATTATTTTATGCCTAAATGTACTTAGTATTCTCATATTTTGGTTTAGGTGGCAATTCTATGGATATGGCGTAATTTGGAAGAAATAAGTGAAAATGGACCAAAGTGAAAGGAAATGAAAGATCAGGGACTAAAGAAGAACCTCATGATGAAGACTTGAGAATGTTCGAGGCCAATTGGATGAAGAAATGAGTCAAATGGATGAAATATAGCCAAAACATTATCACATATCAACTTTCAAGTTGAAAATTTTTGCATTGGTTTTTAGTCCCATATTGAGACCAGTTTTGGACATATAAAACGATCGAATTTGAAAATAGTTTTTGAAGTAAAGTTGTAACTCTTTGAGTTAGCTTTCTAAAGTATCTTGAATCATCTCAATCGAATATCGGTACAGAAAGTTATGGTCAAAATACAGAAAGTTATTCGATAGAGATGTTTTTGCATCTCGCGTACGCAGTGTGCATTGGTTTTATTTTATTCATCTAATTGTTATCTCGATTTTGACTTTTAATTTAAGTAAGGGTATTTTGGCATTAATTAATCATAGGGTTTTTCTAGGATTTTCTTGCATGTTTGGAAAGTTCTTAAATTATAAATAGATAGAAATTATTGGTGAATAAGAAAGTAGTACTTGTAGATCCTTCAAAATGTGTAGATAAAAAGTTTTTGAATGATTATAAAACTTGGAATCTTCTTCTATTACTATTTGATCTTCTTTCAATATTATTTGCACTCAAACATATTTAGTTCAAGGTGGGTTGAATTCTTGACATTTGCGCTCATCAGTTTCTTTTGTATTTTCATAACTTTCATATTTTATCAACTCTTATATTTTATAAGGCTATATTAAAAAATCTTTATTTTTACACTTTTTACTTCCCTGAAAATTACTACTTATTATTATTTCTAGTAAAAAACTTAAATTCTATTTAACATCAATATGCTCTCTACTTCGGTTTAAAAAACAAACTGAAGGTGGAAATAATTATATCGTTAATCTATAATATATCAAATATCATATCAGGTGAGAATAAATTATTGAATGATTTTAACGTTATTACAATTTAATTATTTCAATATACCCTAGTTTTCATTTTTTAACACGTAATAAATACTACAAAATTCTTGTCATGTATGAATTTCATTTATTAATTAACATTAACATTATCTAAATTCAATAAATCTTGACTTGGTGATTATCGATCTAGATGAATTTAGATTTATTATAGATAAATTTATTTATATTCATATATTTAGGAATTTTAATTGATGTTTAAATTCATGTATTAGAAATTAATTTTTATGTACCAAATACAGCATAAAAATATTGCTCATTTGTAGTATTTTATCATCGCAAAAAAATTGAATCATAGGAGTTGAGGTGAGGGAGTACAATTTTCTTCTCTTAAACTTCTATCATAATTTTTTTTTTTTTTTTTTTTAAGTTCATATTCATCAAATCTTCCGAACAAATTGATATCAAATATTACTTTTGTAGTACTTATAAAATACTTCAAAATAACGTACAATGCACATTCAACTCTGACTAGTTATTAGAAATGGTTGTTATCATAGGGTTAAAAAATTATTGACCAATTTTGTTTTTCAAAAAAGAAAAAAGAAGAGAAAAAAAAATCTCAACCGAGTTAACGACAATTTTTTAAAAAATTATTCTTTATCAATTTTAAAATGTTATTTAGTATATTTTACACAACTTGTTCTAAATATAGACGTCTTTTTTCTTAATCGGAAATCATCGTGAACATCAATAGAACGAGTCGTGATGTTGCACAAATAAATTAATGTGGAAAATATAAGACATCTTTTGTGCTATTTCTATGAGTTCTATAAACGAGTATTAATTCACCATTTAGCATTAATGAATCTTATTGAACCCCTGTTTGTCTATCGTTATTTTAAATTTTTTTTTTTTTTTTCGAACTCATTTTTAACTACGCATTCTCGCTATAAAACATTTTGCACGATCAAATTTTTTCTTACTTTTTAACCACACATTCTCTATAAATTCATTATTCCAAAACTCATTTTTCTACTTTAATGTAGACAACAAATAGGGGTTGAATATTATTCGTGGACGACTGTACAAGTGTGTAGACACATTGTTTTTGGAACCAAATTAACACTCGAACTAAGATTTTTATAATTTTATTAGATGAAAACACATATTTGCAATTTTTCCACTAGATTATGGAAGCGTCCAATTTGAGACGTGTACATTAATGACAAATTTAACAACATATTTCTTGTTCTTAATTTTGATAATTCATATTTAACCAATCCTATGTGGCTTATTTTGATTGACATGTCTCTCATCTTTAATCTAATTCAATTTTATTTAGTTATTCGTACTAAACTTATCATAAATGCCGTCTCGACAAAACATGCTACGAACTTTAAATTATTGCCAAGTAGGGTAAATACAAAGAGAAAGGTATAATCAAACCTTTAATAATGATAGGCAAAAGCAATAGCATATCAAAATCATTAGATTATGTTTGCCAAATTATAATTATCACCTTAACTACTTGCTATTCATGTTGTCATANAGTAGGGTAAATACAAAGAGAAAGGTATAATCAAACCTTTAATAATGATAGGCAAAAGCAATAGCATATCAAAATCATTAGATTATGTTTGCCAAATTATAATTATCACCTTAACTACTTGCTATTCATGTTGTCATATGAGTAAGGGACTGTTTGGTGGGACATTTTAAAAGTCAAAAAGATATTTTAAAATTTAAGTAACTACTTTTAAACATGTTTGAGAATTTTTTTTTAAGTGATTTGTCTAATTAACAGTTTTAAAGTAAGTTGATCTAAGATAATTTTCTACTTATCTTTGTTGTTTAATGTGGGTGAAGTCAGTCGGGTGAGGTCACCGATATACGAATATATTGAGAACGACGTGGTGGTTCTTTGTTTTTTGATGTGGTGGATATGGTAGTTGGGGTGGTGTGATGTCTCTTAGTTGGTGCGATCTGGTGGCGGCGACGATGGCGTGATGTGGTGGTGATGTCTATAGTGGTGTTGGCATCGACGGGGGTGGAGGTGGTGGCGAGTTTGTGGTGGTTGTTGTGTGGTGATGTCTGTGTTGTTAGTGGTGATAGGGATGGAGGTGGTGGCGGGTTTTAGATTTTTTTTGTTGGAATTGGTGGCGACGATTTTGTTGGTGGTGGTGCTGTTGTGGCGGCGATAATGGTTATGGTGGTTAGGCGACAGTGGTGGTGATTCTGGCGCGACGGTGATGGTGGTGCTATCGAAGGTCGCAAGTGTTGGTGGTGATAATCAATTAATTGGTCGATTGTGATCATTAAATTGGTTAATCTGTGACCAATAAATAATATGTGACAAATAAAAAAGATAATTTGTGACCATGAAATTACGTGTGGTCTAAAAATTTTGATAATTTGTGACCGACGAATAAGTTGTTACTCATAATATTTGTAATTTGTGACTTGTGGCCTATTAATTTTTTGATTTGTGACTTATGAAGATTTTAATCTGTGATCGTAAAAAAATATGCGACTTATAAATTTTTTGATTGGTGATCGAAAAATAATCTTTGACCGATTAATTTGATAAAATGTGATCAATAAATAATTTGTGACCTATAAATATGCATATTTGACGATGAATTGTATAATTGTGATTTTAATATATTTAATTAATTAACAAATACCTGATTTTTGCAATTTTTAAACTTAAGGTCTGGAAATTGATTTAGTGATAGTTAATACTTGATTTATGATTTTTTTCCCATTCTAAATTTTCCCATTTACGAATTAGTTTTTCCAATTTTCCCATTGGGCTCAACTTCACGTGTTGAGCCCATTCCAAATGTCTCGAGAAGAACCGACTCTTTGATAGTGCAGTTCTTATTGATGTCGGTACTTAGGCCGATGAGGGGGGTCAAACCCTCTCAAACTGAGAGGCAGCAATATGTGTTGGGAAAAACTTGTATATATTCTCAATTCAAAATACTAGTTCGCAGTTGAAGTTGAATTTTTATTTATCCATTTATTATAAATGTGTGCAAATATTATCAAATTATAGATTTCTCTGCTCATATATTATTTGCTTTGTCAATTCTATCTTTGATTCAGATTCCAAAAACATCAACATGTGAGCAACCCAGTGTCAAATATTTTGAACATAATCGATACACACTCTTGTGAAATAGGACAATTCCATTTTCTTTCGTCATATTAGGCAAATAAATAAAATTCGTTGTATGTTATCTTGATAGTTCACAATTACTGTGAGCAAACGTAACTCCACCATAAGCCCACTCCCTTTCGACTCACCGCTCATGTCAAGGGTGCACCTGCATTATCAACTTGCTTCACGAGAATGTTCAACATCGTTTCAAACATGAGATTTTCAACTTTGATACCAGGATGATGTATGATATTTTCGTCATTTTGTCCAGAAGCTACAGTTGACGACACCAATACAATCCACTCTATATCACTCAAAATCAAGTCAGAGATCTACCCTATATCCAATTCGTCGAGCCCACCCCATTTTCAAACATGCTCCAATGTTCTAAAATTGAATCAAACGCAAAATTTCCAACTCTGACGCTAACGTGATGTAGAGTATTGCTATTACTTTATCCAAAAACTACAGCTGATGATAGAGACACAATTTATCCTATATTACCAAGCATCAAGCCCAATAATCCACACCAAGCTCAGTCTTTTGGGTTCACCTCATTTCAAATATGCTCCTACATTACATAAACAGAAAGTCATAATGTTTGCTACGATGGAAGTGTCACTGGAAATATCTTCCCACAAAGCTACTGTACATAGTACAAATTATTATTAAATGATTAAATTTATCATATATCATCAAATTTATGTCGTAAATTAAAAGGTTAGATGACACATGAAAAATATAATACCGCTGTCAATTCTCTACAAGCCTTAAGCTCCTCGTTACTTAAGAGCTCTTTGGTAAGGGACTAAGGAGTTATTTGTTTCAATCTTCTAGGCCATCTATTTTCTCAATCATCTCCTCCAATTGCTCATCCATCTCCTATTCTCCTTTATCTTCTTCTAGACAGCTGCATCATCTTTCCCTCCTAATTTTCCTTTCAGTGCTCCAATTTCTGCTCTAAGAGAATACTTTCAAGTACAAGAATCCTTCGCTGTGCTTCTCCTTCTCCCACTGCATTGATATCAAAGGCAAGTGGGTTCTATTGAGTTTATTAGCAAGAAAACAGTTCATTTTAAGCCTGTACGGTAATTTGTTTCGCAACCGAACAAACAAAAGGAGGGAAGCACTGGGTTCTATCAAGTTTATTAGTTCGATAACATGTTACACGTTCATCTTAGAATTTTGATTCCGGGTATCAAATAATAAACTACAACTCCTTTTCTTACAAGTTCAAAGAAGAAGCTAAGAAAGGAAGAGAGCCACCGGGGCGGATCCAACACCCGGCGAGCCGCGCTGGAAAAAATGATTTATGAAGCTTCGACAATTCACGTTAAATGTTTATAAATGTAATAAACTTTGAAATAAGGCTGCACAGCCTCATATGTTAGAGCACTAACTTTCAATGTGAGGTGAGAGGTACATGGTTCGATTCCTAAACCTTCCCTCCTTGTTTTAAAATTTTTTAGCAATTAAATTAGCTGAAAGTAATTTCATAATACATCTACAATAAGATAAGGTTCGAATTTTGTGCTCAATATGTAATAATTGAAAACTTGACGACTATGACAATTATAGATTAATAAACATAACAAGAAATATTGATATATTAAACTAATAAAGTATTTGTTTTAAAATTTACTCTTTTTAACTAAAATTCGTCATTACAATGACACATCGATTGAACCGCTGACTCGGTGATTTTTTCAATTAACGGTGGATCATGTGTGATAACTATGCATAATATATGCTTTTATCGTTAGATTTTATCAATTTATTTGTAAAATTTAAATTTAGACCATCTAAGTAATGCTCTTTAGGAATTCGAAAAATACTTATTTTTTTGTTAAAAGTAAATTTAAAAATCATTGTTTTAAAAACTTTGCATAAGCTTCACCTAAGTTCGGAACCTGTATTTATCGTTTAATCATATTTTACGTATAAATTTCATTTTATTTCGCTTAAGTTCGTAAAAACTTGAAACTTAATCATACGAATATGAATCAGAAAATGTATTTTTTTTTTTTTCATATTTTGGATGATTGAATTTTCAACGATGGATGAATTTTGAATATTGAAGAATTTTTTTAATATTATTAAATCAAATATTAATAAATAATCTTGCTATTGTAATTGTTAATGGTCAACGACTGTCCTAGTTTCCTCAACTTTCTAGATCCATCCACCACACACCTATATTTTACTTGTTTAGCACAAAATATTGTACGGAGTTGAGAACCAATAAATTGAATAAAGATGAAAAATAATTTTCGAAAAAATATAAATTAACTATATTTTCGAACGCAGTTGTGGTAATTGGAAAAAAGAAATATAGAAATAATTGAGTTTTTAAAAGGGTGACTAATTGACACTACGATTTCTTAATAAGCGCATCATATTTTAAATATAATGAAGGTCGTTAAAATTTATTTGTCGTCAACTTTTTTCATTGCATTCTTTCAATTAACATTATGATTATTTAGCATATCTTGTTTTTCCTAACAATTTCCGTTCAAAAATTTTGTCAAGAGTGCATAAAAAGACTTATTTATCCACCACATTTTTAAATAATCTTAAAAATATCAAATACGAATATACCACTAAATATGTGTCTTCAATTTTTAAAAAACTAACGAATTTCTTTGGATAAAAACAATTATTGGGATAGTTGCTATTTAGTAAAAGGTTGATGATAAGAATGTTATAACAATATTGAGGATATAAGTGTGACAATAAATAAATGTTAAGGATTTCAACGCAATTAAAATGTGATACGTTTAAAAAAAATTGTGGTATGAATAAAAATTACCTTTTAACAACTCGATATCAAACAAACAATTGCAATTTCACATAAACAAACACAAATTTAAGGGAAAATTATGGCAGAGGTCCCAAACCTTTCAATTTGTTATACAACACACCTTAACCTTTTGTTTTGCAGTCACAATTTCAAACGTTTTGAAGTGGAGTCCATTGGATAGAATCAATCCAATAGTTCGTTAGTCAACCCGAAAATTCAAGCTTTGACTTGACAAATTAAGCCAAGGGTGTAATAGTAAATTTATATTTTCTATAATAAAATAATTAAATAAAAACCAAAAAATTAAATTAAATAAATAAAATATTCATCTTCTTCCAATCAAACCCCCACCTATCCCCAAAAATCATTGGCCACCGATCCATATCGACCAGCGCCACCATCGCTTGCGTTGCCACCACAAATCACCACACCTCCACAATCCAAATCTCAAACAACAACACGAATAAACTAATAGATCCAAAATCCAAGGAGCAATATTTATAGCAGTATACGGATTAGGGTCAGAATTGCCTATAGAGTACAACACGACAATTCCATGTTGGGCTGCACCGAAAGCTCCTCTAGCAATCGAATCGTGATGTACAGTGGAGGATGCCCATTAGCACCGACCGAAAGAGAAATCACATGAACACCATCTTCAATAGCTTGATCCATTACTGTTAATATATTCGAATTGTGACAATTGAATGTCCCGCAAATTTTATACATAGCTATTCTAGCCTTTATAGCCATTCCTCTGGCTTCCCCTTTCGCGTATCCGAAAAGTCTAGCGTTCACCACTCTCGATCCAGTTGTTGTTGATGCAGAATTAGGCCCTTGTTTGAGCCCCATTTTTTTTTTTTTTAAATGTATTCATGAACAGTGTTTTCGACATCATCTCAACCACATATTCTTTAATAAAATAATATTACATGTAAACCCAATTTTTTTTAACCACATATTTTCCATCAATACACTATTAAAAAATACATTTTTTTGTTTGACAAAAATGGGGTCAAACAAGCCATAGACATGAAAGATGAAACAAATTTGTGCGAAGGATCAATGAGCTAAGGCAATGGTGGCGATGACCTGTACAGTGGTCACTGGCCAATGACTGGTTGGCAGTAACAATTTTTTGGTTTTGAGGATAGGCGGGGGTTTGAAGAGGCTGAATATTTTTGTTTTATTTATATTTAATTATTTTTATTATAACAAATATAAATTTTCCATTTTATTAG
>CAIGRR010040223.1:0-11236 GCA_903798365.1 Fraxinus sp. 1973-6204
GCCAAGTAGCTCGAGTCATGTATTGTAATGAGCTCGAGCGTGTTACTTGACTGATTTTTGTCAAGTAGCTCGAGTCATGTATTGTAATTAGCTCGAGCGTGTTACTTGGCTGATTTTTGCAAAGTAGCTCGGGTCATGTATTGTAATGAGTTCGAGCGTATTACTTAGATGATTTTTGCCAAGTAGCTCGAGTCATGTGTTGTAATGAGCTCGAACGTGTTACTTGGCTGATTTTTGGCTAACTAGCTCGAGAGTCGTGTGTTTCTTTGAGGCTCGACCAAGACCTATGGATATTGTTAGCACAGGTGATCTTTGAAATGTTCCAGGTCGAGGTCGAGGGCATAGCTTATTATTGGGACACTTTGTTGCCATAATGGACTTGAGTTTTCTAGAATAACGAATGTTACACGGTATATAGGCCATATCACGAAATTAAAAGTACTTGGGCACACAAACCATAAACGAAAAACTAACTGTAAAAACTTAACTTAGCCCATCCCCCCCTCTCCGTGACTAGCTACTTGTAGTAAATCTTTAAGTTGTCTGCATTCCATGGCATTGGGAGTGGTTTCCCAGATGTGTCCCTTAGACTGTACGCTCATTCTCTTACTTTTTGTATGATTTCGTAAGGTCCTTCCCATGCGGGTCCTAACTTGCCCGGTGGGTGACCAGCGGCTGCAGCATTCCACAGCACTAGATCTCTGACTCTAAACCTCCTTGTTCTGACCCTAGCGTTGAAATGCTTGGCGGTTCTATTCTGATAGCTTGAAGCCCTTATGGATGCTTGCTCCCTTACTTCCTCAACCAGGTCAAGATGCTTGGTTGTTTGTCCCGCGATATGTGGCTCAATCATCCTTTGTGTTGGAAGGCCAACTTCGATTGGTACTGTAGCTTCCACGCCAGAGGCTAACATGAAGAGGGTTTCACCGGTTGTGGTCTTGTGAGAAGTCCGGTATGTCTATAGGATGGCTGGGAGTTTTTCTGGCCAACTACCCTTGGCATCCCCAATCCTCGTCTTGAGGTCTTGAAGTACAATCCGGTTGGTTACCTCTATTAGGCCATTGCTCTGCGGATGTGAGACTGATGTTAGGCGGTGGTTGATTCTAAGGATGTTGCAAAAGCTTCTGAACTGCGCGTTATCAAATTGTCTCCCGTTATCCGTTATCAATACCTTGGGTATCCCGAACCTACAAATTATGGATTTCCATATCAATGATCTGACTTTTGGTTCTGATATGGTCGCCAGCGGTTCCGCCTCGGGCCACTTGGTAAAGTATTCTACTGCTACAANAACTGCGCGTTATCAAATTGTCTCCCGTTATCCGTTATCAATACCTTGGGTATCCCGAACCTGCAAATAATAGCTTTCCATACGAATGACCTGACTTTTTGCTCCGAAATGGTTGCCAATGGCTTCGCCTCTGCCCACTCGGTAAAGTATTCCACCGCCACAATGACGAATTTCAACTGTCCCCTGGCCAAGGGAAAGGGCCCGAAGATGTTGACTCCCCACAGCGCAAAGGGCGCAGTGTAGGGGGTGGATGTTAGCTCCTCGGATAGGGATATGTATGGATGTTAGTTCCTCGGTGAGGATATGTATGTGCTAGGATTGTATTACTTTTAAACAAGCTGAAGTTTATGATAAGTTGATGGGTTTAATGGTTAAGTTAAACCAATACTCTATGGTCACGTATGGATGGAGGGACGCACGTGAGGTAGGGGCAGAAGGCTCGACCCCGACCTCATTTAGCGGACAGTGGGCCAAGCAAGCAAATTAGATGGGTCGTGCTCGGGTTTCACCTCATTAGTGAGGCGAGATCATCGAGCTCGACCTCAGCGGCCCACTTTATTGGGCCAGTTCAGAAGGCCCATAAAGGTCAAGTTCGGATTTTTTGTTATCAAATACTAATAACTAGATTGAGTAATTTAGAATCGTTAAGAATTTAATATTGAAGCTTGGAAAATATATATATGAATGTATCCCCGTGTTGACTCAATAAAGTTTTGGGCTCACTTGTAATTAATGAAAAAGTTTTGAATTTAATTGTAATTAAAATTTCATTTATGATTTAATTAGAAATGTTCTTGCATGCATGCCATGCCGTAGAAGATTTGAAGGTTCGTAGGGCCAAGTTCTTGAATTAAAAACTTGAAGTTCGTGATTCAGGTTTTAATCAAGAAACTGGAATCAATTTGGGTAATTTCTAAATTTATATTTCTTAATTATAACATACACGTGAGTACTTAACAAAGATCCTGATTAATTGAATTAAATAATTTTTTAAATTTTCAAGCTAATTGTTGGTATGGTTTCCAACCTTCAGAAACTAAGATAACTTGCATTTAAGTGTAAGAAATTATGTGAAATAGACACAAATTGGGTCCTCATTTGTAGCAACTTGATGAGGCTAGCGTAGAGGAACAAGCACTTACATATTTGGAACGTTTGGATAATCGGCGTTCAAAGAAAATGACATAACTTTTGCATACGGTGTCCGTTTTGGGCCCAGACCCCATTCCGGAAAGTTCGCGATGATTCCCATTGATGGATTTTGGGCGTTTGAATTCATTTACTGAGTCAAAACGGCACTTAATGTTTCTTAATTCATTATTTTTAATATTTACTTATTTTGCTTTGTAGCCCAGCCCATTAAGGGACTGCTGGCCCAAGAGGTTATCTGTTATTTCAGTATCTAAGACTTTAAAATATCTTGTAGGGTTTTGGTTATTTATGAAATAAGAAAAACGTTTTTGTTTTCTTAAGGTGCAATCCGATTGTTTGTGTACTGTAGACTCGATCTGTATCACAACTCAAATTTTGTATTAAAAGACCAATATACTCTTACTCAAAATAATATAAGAAAACGAAAAATGAGAAAATGAATATTCTTAGCCCCAACAATTGTAAGTATTGATAGTGAGAATCGTCATTTAACTTCACTCTATTAATAAATGTCATTCAAGAATGATACAAGGAAGATTTTAATTAAATTTACAAGTATGAAAATATGGTAAAAATCACTACTAATTATTTAAATCAGAGATAAGTTTCAATATTGGTCACTAACTTTATTTTGTTACAACTAGTCACTAAACTATTTTCATTTATATAGTACTACTATACAAATATATAATTGCACATAGAAACATAATACGCAAGTCATCTATGCATTGCTTGAGCATCTGTTAACCCCTTTCTTTTTCAATGTTTATCAATATCAAACAATCATTTCGAATGTTGACCAAAATTGATGTCAACAATATAGATATTTACTCGATTATTTCAGATGTGATTGAGGCTATGGACAGAAGGCTAATTGAGGCTGCTCATAGGGAGATGTTCATCAGTTGCTTAATCTGATAAAAAAGGATCCTTTATTCATGAGAGATGTTGCCTTATCAGGTGCAGACACTCCATTGCATATTGCTTTCATGGTGGGAAACCTTCATTTTGTGAAAGAGGACTTAGATATGATGCTGAAATTCGCAAAAGAATTGAACCACGAGAGTCCATTGCATATTGCGACAGCTAATGGGGATGTAGAGATTGTAAAGGAGATCCTGAAAATAGATGGTAGTTTGTGTATGATTAAGGGAAAAGACAGAAGAATTCCCTTTCATTATACAGTGATCAAAGGGCTCCATTTGGCAGTGAAAAACAACCAATTTGAAGTCCCTAAGAGCCTGACAGTGCACCTCAAGACATACTATAAAGAGGGTATATGGGATAGAAGGATGAACAGGGGAAAACCATCTTGCTTCTTCCAGTCTCCATAAAACAATACCAGGCAAGTATGACTATCTTATCGCTAGTTTGGTAGAGTGGACTGGACCCGAGCACCACGAACCAATTAAATACGCCCTTAACTTTACATTTTTTTAGAGTTATGTTATGGTCCAGTATATGCATTATAACGAGAATAAATAGTTCACTACCAGAATAAAGGGATCTTATTGATTAGTGTATTTATACATTTATCCGGCCCAAATATATAGACATTTAATAGTTCTTTTGATTAATTATAGCTTAATTTATTGTATATTTCGTTTATTAGATGAAACATGATGATTGTAAGTAGAATTGAAAAAGGCAAAAATGATGATTTCCAAAGTTCAGGGACTAAATTATAACTTTATAATAGATTCAGACCACAAGACGATGATTGATGATTATTCAGGTTTAATTTGATGATATTGGAAGTTAAAGGAAGAAAATTGCAAGCGAAAATGACGCAATTACGCAAACGAATCAAGAATCAAAGTTCGGGGGACTAAAACACACACTTTAGAAGGATGAATGACATGCATTACATGAAATACATGGCGCGCGTGAGCCGCCCTTGTGTGAGGAACCCGAGTGCAAAAGGCTAAAGCAGCACGGATTCCGGCAAATGGCCTGCGTGGGAGCACGGGGAAAAGTTGGGACCTTGTTTCAGTTTTCCTATTTTGCTTAAAATACCTTATGGAAACCAATTTTTACACGATTTTGACCTATTTTCAACTAATATAAATAGAGAACGTAGGCACAACATTGAAGGCACCTCTCATATACACCATTATTCACCAATCACTTCAATTAAACAGAGGCAAGTGAGATAATTAAGGGCAAATTCAAGATTTCATCAAATTGAAGATTCTATATTGATCCTTAGGAAAAGAAGAGAATGCAACATTGGAGTTTCAACAAGATACAATTGAAGAAACTCAAGAGATCAAGATTATTCTTCAACTTCTCAATTTATCCATAATCCGGGTGATGTTTTTCCAATTAATTATGAATTCTTTCAATTTTATAATGTTAGGCTAGGGTTTCAATTACTAATTGGGTGGACCTTTATTATAAATAATTTGATGCCCAATGTGTATTTATTCTTGATTATTGTTATAGAATTTAATGTTTTTTAATTAATTGGTCACTAATTGGAATGTTATGTGAATTTTATTGTTCTCGAGAGAGAAAATACGATAGATAGCACGTTATAACAATCATTGTAAAGTATTATATGAGATAGAGACATATCGTTGTGCTTTGCATGATTTCTATTGATATTCTAACGTTTTTAATGTATGCTTTTATGTTCGTCTCTTTTATAGAGATGTAGGAAAGTCATTTGAATAGATAGATTTAATTGGCACCGAGAGATCCATTTAATTAATTTAGGAACATTAATAAAAAAGATTGTGCACATATTGTCAGCTTATTGAATTGCATTGAAATTGATTAATAAGGAGGATTCGAGGTCTTAGCAATATTTCATATTAATTTACAAAAGCTCCATTATTTACTCACTAGAATTGTTAGTTTAATTATTACAAATCATTCAAAAACAACTGGGTATTTGATTAGAGTTACAGTTGATTGACATTAAATTAAGTACATAATCTTCGTGGGAACGATATCTTATTTTTCACTTTATTACTTGTTCGCGATGTCATACTACAATATTTACTTAGTTTTAGCTTTAATCTAAATTTAAATTGCTATATTAATTTTTAATTTAATATTAAAAAATTATAATTTTATCTCTTTTTTAGTATCTTGCATGCAAAGTTAAAGACAATGTGATCTTGCTCCATTTGATCCGACAATCGAGCGAACATTCAAGTTGAGAAGAAAAGAACAGTAAAAGCACATAAAAAACAGAAAACAAAATCATTGGCAAATAATATATAAAATCAAGTAGAAGATGCAAACATTCAGTTGTAGCTGCAGGTAACGAGAATGAAAAATTGATGGAAGAATACATGGTTCCACCAGTGGTAGAAAGCAGATCCAACATAGCTTATCCGACATTCAAGCAAGCTAATTTTCACTTGAGGATAGATATAATAAACATGTTCTAGAACACATTGTAGTTCTTTGGGAGACCAACGACAATACAAATGCTCATATCTCGAGATTTTTGAACGTGTATGCTACAATTGAATATCCAAGGGTTTCTAATGATGCAATTCGGCCGATGCTCTTTCCATACACTTTGAGAGATTCAATTAGGGAATGGTTGGACACATTTACACCTCACATCATCACTAATTGGGACAGTTTGAGACCAAAGTTCTTGAATAAGTATTTCTCACCAAAAACAATTGCAAAATTGATAGATGATATCACTACATTCTCCTAACTAGACTCAGAGTTCTATTATGATGCAAGGGAGAGATACAAAGGTCTGATTCGTCAATGTCCACAACATGGTTTGTAGAAGTGGCTACAAGTCCAGTACTTCTACATTGGACTAATCCGACTAGCAGGACTAACGTTAACTTCGCATGTGAGAGGTCAATTACAAAAAAGGACAGCTGATTAGATTTATCAAATCATGGAGGGTCTGACATACTCCAGTGCATTATGGAATACTATGAAATTAGGTGGAAAGAAAGCTGGGGGGATGCACATGGTTGACACATAGTTATTTTAGCACAGTTAGCAACACTAGCTAAAAAAGTAGATGGTTTGACAACAAATCAGACAGTAAATATAATTCAAGCAGCTAAGCCGAGATACAACCATTAAGGTGAAATCATGAAAGTGTAAATTGTAATGTGGAGAGTTTGTTTGTTAAATTAGCTAATTAAATGTAAAATTACCCAAGGCAGCCGAATAATCTCCATTTAAATACATACAATCCTGTATGGAGAAATCATCCTAACTTCTCTTGGAGCAATAATATGTCTTTTCAAGGTGCACCATAACACAAAATACACTCTAGTTTTTAGCGGTCAGGAAAAAAAAAAAAGCCCTCATGGGAAGAAGTATTGAGCAAAATGGCAGTGTCATTAACTGAAGCATTTACTAAAATGGCTGAAGTATCAACTAAATTCATGCAACAGACTAAGAAAGATTTTTAGATTCAAGGGGTTACTATACGGAATGCGGTGAATCAAATGGGACAAATAGTTAAGGCACTCTCAATCCTACCAAGTGACACTAAGATAAATATCAAACAGTAGGTAATGGCAGTAAGTAGTATGGAGAACAAGATATTTGAGGCAATTACTACCTGTAGTGGGGTTCAACTTTTAGAAATTACATTTAAAAGATAGGTGGTAGAAAATGAAAATGTACCTTCCATAGATGAGAAGCGGGTAGATAAACATGAACAATTAACAAAATATTTCGAGATCAAAAGTCAAATAGACCACACGTTAAGGTAGCTTATCAAAACTTATGTTCCTTATGTCCCTCTTCCTCATAGATTACAGAAAAAGAAGCTCGAAGAATAATTTGAGAATTTTATGGACGTACTAAAGAAACTTCACATCAACATACCGTTCAATGATGCAATTAGAAAGATTACAAGCTATACAAGACTCTTGAAAGACGTGATATCAAATAAAAGAAAGGTTTCAAAATTTGAAGAAGTGACATTAACGAAAGAAAGCAGTGCAAGGGTGCAAAATGAACTACCTCCCAAACTCAATGATCCGGGGAGTTTCACTCTACCTATTTCACTAAGTAAAGACTTTTTTCTTCTTTTATATTTTAATGTGACATAGGTACAAGTGTTGATTTAATTTCGTTATTTATATACAAGGAATTAGAATTTGAAGAAGTAAAGGTAATGATAGTGTCACTGAGCTGGCCAATAGTAGAAGCATAGAATATCCAAGAAGCAAGGTTGAGTATGTACTCACTAAATCTGAAAAATTGATATTCCCGAAAAATTTCATTGTTCTTGACATAGAAAATGTTCGAAATAGTCCAACAATCTTTGTTGACCCTAGTAACCGGTCGAACCTTCATTGACATGAAAAAAGGTGAGTTGACCTTGATGGTGGAGAATGAACAAGATGTTTTCAAATGACACAATCCATCAAGTTACCAACAGACCTTGAGGATTGAAACTGCATTGAAGATAATGATCTACCTAGCCATCATAAGAGAAAACCCAAAATTGCTGGAATCCTTAGTAGGAATGAGAGATTTGGAGAAAAAAAGAGAGGATGCAAGTAGGGAATTGTAAAGAATGCAATCGAAAAATTCTGACTTGAACCACCACGATTGACTCCTCCACAAAGTCTAGTTAAAGACTTTAAATTAAGCGTTTATTGTGAGGCTATTCGAGTGAAAACCGTAAGCATACGGGATCGTTGACAAATAATAATAAAGTGAGTTGTGAGCTATTGTCCCATGAGAAATAATGTTTAATCCTAGTTTACTAGTTACTACTAAATTCGATGTTTGTGACACAAAAGATGTGATTTTGTTGTTATTTGTACTGATCTTAAACTAGGAATGCAAATAAAGTATTTATCCAATATTTGAATTTTTGTGTTGGAATCTTCAATCCCCCTATTGCCTTTTAATTAATTCTTAATCAGTAATTTAGTAAATTCATGCATTCAAGACAATCTTTAATCCTTTTATTCAATATTATTTTCCAAAATATATTAAACAAATTCTTAACACTGCCCGATCATATTCCTAGTCCGTATTCATATGAAAGTATGCATTAATTCAAGGATTTATCACATATGATTGCACATGATATAGATATTAGATATTATTCTTAATATCTATTGCCTATGTGTTGATTTTGCTGTGTTCTCAAATAATTGTGAATATTTCTACACTATAACAAGCAACTTACTATTTAATTGTGGATCAAACAATCAAATAATTCAATGAGAATGCAAAACCAATCAATAAAAATCAAGAAATACTAAACTAATTGTCTTGAATTAAAATAAACAAACAATAGAGTTCATCATTCATCCAATACCAAGGAAAAACTAGCATATCATCCTATTAATTAAATTATAGAAGATAATATGGAAAAATCACCCGAATCAAAAAAAAAAAAAACATGGAAGAAAGTGGAGAAATTCACTCTCTTGAATGAAATCTTGATTTTGGTAAAAAAAAAATTCAAAAATCTTGAATAATTCGCCTTTGTTTGATGATAAGGGTCATTCTTTGACTTCAAAATATGTAGAATATAGAGATTCTTTCACATTCTGGATGGTTCGTGATTTATATATAGTATTAAAAGATTGCATACCAAAAGTTTCCAAAACAAAATAAGAAAACAAAAAAAAATTCTCGGAATTGAACCATGCGTACTCATGGTTCAAAGTGAGCGTACACATAACACACGAATTTGGCCTCAAGGCGTTTTGTGACCTTGTGTATGCAAGGCCTGCAGGCCCATGTGTATGCATGGTACAAAATTTTGGGACCAATTTTGCAAATTTTGGGACCAATTTTGCAAATTGGTTCCCGAACTTTCTCCCGTAAAAAATTTGATCCATTACGGGCAATTTCTCATCTCGTTGTCTCCTCCTCGCCTCCAATTGACCCTTGGCATTCTTGAATTGCCGTCTCACAATTCGAAACAACTACTAAAATGTTGCACTTTAGTCCCCATAATTTGGATTTCATAATGTTTCTTCAATTTTCCGTTCTTTCTTCCAATTCTTCATGCAATCATCGAGTTTTACCTATTAAACACAACATAATATAAATCAGGCCATATTTTGTCAAAAGAACATTAAAATGCTATAATTAAAGGGTTCGAATAAGCGTAAAAAATACACTTATCAGAGGCAACCCATTTTTTTTTACCCTTTTATTTATCATGCTTTATATATTTCCATTGCATGTAGTTTGATAGGTTACACTAATTTTAGGTATATTTTTGTCTAATTAAAAGGGTCATCATGTCTACATTAAACCTAGATAAAGAAAAAAATTATTCGAGTAAAGAATAGTAAAACCGACATGTAGCACGATTTTCAAAGCTTTACGAGTATAAAAAAATTGGTTATCATACACACCACATTGCAATTTTAAACTGATTCTTGACTCTTATACTTGTATTTTCTTTGATTTTTCAAAGGTACCGGGATATCAGTTCGAATAAAGCTTAACAAGTTAAAAAATGAAATGATCTTATCCAACAATCTACCTCAACCATCGGCCAAAAATTTGTGGAATACCTTCTTCCTTTCTTCCATGTCCCTTTATGAGCTAAATTATATTCAAGACATTGAGAACAATGTCAGGGTTTTTATAATCTTGTGTACGATTGTATGATTTTATTTCTTTATTATATATGAGAAAAATTATATTTTGTTTTTAGTTTATTGATTGTATAGGTTAGGTAGTCTTGCTGACAATATTAATGAATATATATTTGAAATTATGTATTAATTTATGAACTATGAATATGTTACATACTTCTATTAATAGATTCTTATCCATATAAAACTTGATATTATTTGCGCACGTAAATTAAGTTTAGTATTGTGAAGTAATGAGTTGATTCATATGGTTGATAGGTTGAAAAAAGACTTAGATGCTAAACCCAAAGATTACTACCTACATTATACATTTTTAAACCAAATTTAGTATAATTTGAGGATGGTTGAACTATTGTAGAAAGATATTGATATGAATGAGAATTACATATGTGTAAATTCTTGTAAGGATTGTCTAAGGTCAATAAGATAAAACTTGGGTGAAAATCTTAAGTTAGGGGTCGATTTTGAAGAATGAGGAACATTGCAATAGTCAAGTTTAAAAAAAAAAAACAATGCCTCATTGTGAATTGTTTCTTCGTAGCCTTTATTACTCGAGTGATTAAGCATGCAAGAGTATTTAAAATTTGATTATCTATAATCATCTTACTTGAGCGTCATCAGCTAAAAACTTAGCACAAGAGTTATTTAGAAAATTTAATGGAGAGAAGTCCACACAAAATTATATAAAAAAAAAAACAAAAACAAAAACAAAAAATTAACATACTGCACATCTTGGTTAAGCCTCAAACATTTATTTGAGATAATTAGATTTTTAACAATTGATTATTAGCCTAATTGAGTTTTGGAGGTTAAAGTAATCAAAAATTTGGAAAAAGCTTATTTGTTGATATATTGATTTGCAATTAGTGATATCCATCTAAACTAGAGAAGGTTACGAGTTAGTATAAAAATTTAACATTAGATCACACCTTGAGAGAAAAGTGAAAAAAATGAATTAGATTGGGAGTACGTGAATCTTGAGAGTGAAGAGATGCTAAATTTGACAATTGAAAGTCGAGAATTGAAGTAACTCGTAAGTTTATAATGTTATATTTGATTCTTCACACACACACACGCCATTTTGGATTGGAAAAGTCGATATTGATTTACATATTGTGGCCTTCAAACTATTTATGAATTTAATATAATGATTTCAATACTGAGACAAAACGTCAAGTTACCTAAACAAAATTTTGTTGAATGTTTTTTTTTT
>CAIGRR010040232.1:0-17689 GCA_903798365.1 Fraxinus sp. 1973-6204
TGAAAATTTACACCACCATCTTCTTTTCCAAATGTCCAACAAGAATATTGCAAGATTTTATTATTCACTTCAACTAAATGAGTGTTTAAGTGGAAGGTAGAATTCAATTAGGGTTAAATGAAAATTGAAATGGGAGTTAGGGCAATAATATCTTTTTGCATTTAATGACATTTTAGTCTTTTACAAATTATATTTTCCATTTTTTATATCTTTATGCATTTTAACTAGAAAACTTAGTCGTTCGATCTTTTTAAACTAATATTTAGTGTTACGGGCCTGAGTCAGACCCACCACCTCACCCATCACGTGTTAGCAGAGGTGGCCCGTACCACGCCAAGTGGTGGTCGAGGCGATTACGCATAGGGGTGAGCTGATTACGTAAGTCGAAGTTGTACATAAGGGAGGAACTGAATGCGTGCCCCATAGAGGAACCAAACTCATCCGCAAGCCACCGTGGATGCAATGGCCCGCACTTCGCCTCTACAACGTTGCACCTGCCTCGCCCCAGCAAATATCTCTTGTAGGAAGATCTTTCCAAAGTCAAATTCCTGACTAATTGATAGGACGTGTGGCAGGATCCAAACGGTCAAATCATCTGCATTTGTCAGAGACATTCAATGCTAGCCAACCTATGGGAGGACGGATTGACACCTAGGATGGGACGAGCCCTAAGGATTTGATAACACGTGCCTCCTCATCCAACGACTCTCCTCTTCCCATCCTTAGTATAAATATCCCCTCTTTGTGCCAGAAGAAAGGGGAATCTATTTTTTCTCTCCTATCACATTGCAAACTTAAGTATTATTCCCTCCCTACAATACTAACACTTTATCATTCACTTTGCATCAACCTCTTCCCGGCGAGTATTTCACCGTTGACAAACTATTTTCGGTTGAACCTTATATTGTCTTGACCGTCAGAGTGCTCACGATCGCTCCAAACCCCTCTGGAAAAGATCACGGATGACTAACGGCATGCTACGTATGTAGGGAAGAGCTGACTTGAAGACTCATTATGTTGGCCACGTGTCAGAGCCATTTTTCGAGGTCAACAGATTGGCTTCGTCTGTGGGAAACTAACTTAAACCACGAGTTTTCCCACCAAAATCTTTTTCGAATATCTTGTTGATATTCTCCCTTGAAAAAGGGATCAGTTCTTGAAAAAAGGACCAACTATATATCAATTTCTGTTACTAAGGAGAGGCTCCTCACATCGAACCATGAGTTCCAGTGACGAAGGGGTGAACTTGAGAAGAACAAGGGAGATCTCTGAAGAAGAGATTTCCTAGAATGTCACACATCAACGATGTCATCACCGATATCACAGAGGCAACAGGACTGCCCAACTAGCCACCGAAGTGGCTAGCATGGCCACAAACATGAGGAACATTGCAGCTCAAAACGCTGCCATGCAAGAACTCCTCATGCAAATACAAAACCAAGGTGGTTTCCAAGCCCCACAAAATCCCCAACAATCCGCCCATAGATGAATTGAGGTGGAATAGAGTATGAGGACTCACTTGAGCCTCCAAGCCGAAGTCTATATTGAAAGAAAAGTGGGAATGGACACTTCGAACTACATTGTCTCCCCGATTGACAACGTCCCTGCAGGGGAGGATAACTTCCCTTCAGAATATGAAGAGCAGCCCCAGAGGTCTACTAGTATCTTTGATAGAATTGGACGGGCGCCTAGAAATAGGGGCCAGTCCACACACCAAGCGGCTCGCCAGTAGGAGCGTATGCAAAGCCAAGCTCAAGCCTCTCCACCAAGAAATAGGTGAGAGAGACTAAAGATGGTGGATTGGGGAACAGGGGTGAAACTGCTCAGCACACACCTCGCCCAATAACAGATGGGGACGATTTGGGCGAACCGTGCAGGTCATATGAATTGGATGATGATGATGACAACCTGCCCTTCTCCAGGGAGCTTTGCACCTTTTCGATGCCTCATAACTTTATTCCTCCTAAAATTTCCAAATATAAGGAAAATGACGACCCGGAGAAGCATCTCAACAAGTATAAAACACAGATGAGCGTCAGAGGCACCTCGCCAGCTTTGAAATGCAGGGCGTTCCATTTGACTCTTGGCAGAGCTGCTGAAGTATGGTAAAGAAGATTGGCACCTCTTAGCATAAGGAGCTGGCCAGACCTGAAGAAGGCATTTCTGAACCAATATCTCTCAAGGAAAGAGGGAGAAGCTCCAATACAACGCTTGCAAGACATGAGACAAGTAGCAGGGAAAACTTTGAAAGGCTACATCGCTCGCTTCTCTAACGAAATAACCTATTGCGAGCAAGTCACACACAAATAGGCCATTTCAGCTCTGAAAGGAGGCCTAAATATGAACACCTTGCTCTGGAGAGATGTCCGAAGCACGAACCCTTCCACATATGATGAATTGGTTGAGATGATGAAAGTAGAGATTGTGAATGAAGAGATGATTGACCACTGAAATAGAGCTGTCCAAGGACTTCCTCCCCCTCAGAGGTAAATCGGTAGAGGACCCACCTCCCAAATAGTGAGCCAGCAATAGACTCAGGCCGGACACACTGTGGCCCCCACCTCGAGACAGGCTCTGGCCACTGCCCATTGAATACAGTGCCTACTTTGGCTTATGAAAATGTTAGACCCAACACTGGCAACTCAACTAGGAATACTGGACGACCCTTAACCTCTAGAAATAGAGAGCGAGGAGGTAGGCCTAGAGATAGGTCCCAGGAAAATCGTGGCCCTATTGTGCCTTCCATCGCTACTACGATCATGACACAAGTAAATGTAGAAGTGAGAACCAGCTCACAAGCAACCCGCATAACACAAGGGATAACCATTACCAAGGTAGAGCACAAAGGAACTCCCCAAGAAGGGGCGAAACGAGGCGACATTCGCCCCGTAATAATAGAAACGAAGACAGGGAGAGGCCCCAGAGCGAGTAACGTCCCAGGAGGGACTCAGCTTCCTTTAACGAACAGTAGCCCATCCGAGAGATTGACACTACTATTGGAGGACCCCATGTAGGACGTGAATCAAAAAATGCTCAAAGAAATTATACCAGAGAAGCAAGAAATCCACCAATGGCCAGCTACATAGCAAGCCAGTCTACAGGTGGAAAGGTCGTGGAGCCTATTACATTCACTCAGGAAGATGCGACGGGTGTGCACTTTTCTCAATGCAACGCCCTTATAGTCAGAGTCATGGTGGCCCGCAATAGGTTGAAACGCATGCTAGTAGATAAAGGCAATTCAGTCAACATCCTATTCGGTACGACTTTTGACAAGATTACAGTAGATCATGAGCGTTACCAATGACCTCGCCCCTCTATGGATTCACCGGGGACAACATCATTCCCAGAGGTAAAATTACTTTGGTTGTTGAAATGGGGGCTCCACCCCAGGTAGCATACCACTTCATGGAATTTTTAGTTGTTGATCGTCGATCTGCCTATCACGGAGTTTTGGGGAGACCAGCCCCGAAAGAGTTATGGGCAGTAACTTCCATCCATCACCTCTGCATGAAGTTCTCCACAGAACGTGGAATTGCCACTGTCAGGGGTGATCAGATTGGATCCAGGGAGTGTTAGCTCAACTCTTTGAAAAAGGTTGAACCGCGAGTAAACATGGTACTGGATGCTGAAATGTCGAGGACCCTGAAGAAGGGCTACCTTCGACGCTAGACGTTGTCATGGCAGAAGCCAAATCTGAAGTATCCATGGAATAACTGGATCCCAAGATAATTGAATCAGAGTCCCAAATCGCCCCGATGAAGGAGCTGGAAACATTCCCAGCAGACCCACTGACGCATCTAAGGTCCTGCAGGTCGGCAAGAGATTGGAAGAAGAGGCTAAGGAAGAGCTGAAAGACTTCCTGCGGAAAAATGCAGATGTCTTTGCATGGAGGCACGAAGACATGATTGTGATAGACTCAAGAGTCAGCTGCCACCACCTGCAGATCGATTCGATCTGCACCCCCATACAGGCAGAAAAGACAGGCGTTGAACGTTGAAAGATATGAGGCCCTGAAAGAAGAAGTGGAGAAGCTCATCAACAATGGTTTCATTCGTGAAGCTAACTACCCGAAGTGGATTTCAAGTCCCGTTTTGATAAAAAAGGGACAACGGCAAATGGAGGGTCTGCATTGACTTCTCTAACCTTAATCAGGCCTGCCCAAAGGATAGCTTCCCACTCTCACGAATCGACCAGTTGGTAGATTCAACTCCTGGGGCACGAACTACTAAGTTTCATGGACGCCTATTCAGGCTATAATCAGATTCCCATGTTCCCAGGCGACGAGGACAATACCTCTTTCATTATTGATAGGGGGCTTTATTGTTACAGGGTGATACCCTTCGGCCTGAAAAAAGTTGGGGCTACATATCAGAGGTTAGTCAACAAGATGTTTGCTAATCAGCTTGGCAAAATGATGGAGGTTTATGTCGATGATATGCTTGTAAAGAGCTTCTGAGCTGAAGAGCATATCAAACACCTGGGTGAGGCTTTTCAAACATTGAGAAGGTACCATATGAGGTTGAACTCTCTGAAGTGCGCATTTGGCATAGTTTCAGGCAAATTCTTGAGCTATATTGCGAATCAAAGAGGAATTGAAGCAAACATAGAGAAAATTAAAGTTATGATCGAAATGAGGTCGCCATAGAAGCCTAAGGAAGTACAACGGCTGACTGGAAGCGTAGCCGCACTCAATCGCTTCATCTCAAGGGCCATTGAAAAGGGCTTACCCTTCTACAAAATCCTCAAGGGAGGCAAGAAGTTTCAATGGACCCCGGAGTGTGAGGAGGCGTTCCGGAGTTGAAAAACTACTTGGGATGAACACCCCTCCTCAGCAAGCCCAAGAAATGAGAATTGTTGTTGTTGTACTTGGCAGTAGCTGATGATTCAATCAACTCAGTGCTGGTGCGAGAAGAAGGAACGCACCAATTGCCAATCTACTACATAAGCAGAGCTTTGTTACCTACCGAAGCTCGCTACCCAGACATGGAAAAATTGGCTCTTGCCTTGGTCACCGCTTCTCGTAAGCTGAGGCCATACTTCCAGACCCACAGCATTCAAGTTTTGACGAACTTCCTACTGAGGCAGGTCCTACAGAAGCCAGACTCCTCGGGAAGGCTACTGAAATGGGCTATTGAGCTCAGTGAATTTGACATAGCATACACGCCCCGGGCAACAATCGAGGGTCAAGCCCTGGCCAATTTCATAGCGAAATTTATTAAAGCTCCTGAAATTGAGGTGAGCATAGAACCCACAGAACCTCCCACCTGGAACCTCTTTGTTGATGGATCGTCAGGAGAGACTGGCTCCAGAGCTGGAATTGTGCTGGAAAGCCCAGAAGGGCATAAACTTAATTGTGACGTTAGGCTTGGATTCAAAGCCTCCAATAACATGGCTGAATATGAGGCTCTCCTAGCTGGGCTTCGACTAGCCAGAGAGTTGCAAGTAAAGAGATTAATTATCAGTAGTGATTCACAGTTGGTGGTAAAGCAAGTAAACGGGAACTTTGTGGCCAGAGACACACATATGGCAGCCTATCTAAATCTGGTCATGGATTCCCTTCCCAACTTCGAATAGTTTGAGCTGATTCAGGTGCCACGCCAGGAGAATTCCCATGCAGGTGCTCTATTAAAACTAGCCAACAGTAAAGATTCAGATCTGCTCAAAATAGTACCAATTGAGCGCCTAGCAGAACGCTCTATCAAAAGGGGTGAAGAACTGATGTGGATAGAGAGTACTCCACCCTGGGTGTTGCCTATCTTGGCCTACCTGAGAGAGCAAACTCTGCCAGAGAACGAAGCTGAAGTACAAAGGCTTCGAATGAGAGCTTCGCACTTCATCCTACAGGATGATGTTCTATATAAGCGTGGCTTCTCCTCTCCCCTTAGATGCATGGAGGAAGAAGAAGTGAATTACATCATAAGGGAAGTACATGAAGGTGTTTGTCGAAATCACTCTGGCGGTCCCGCCTTGGCACACAAAATACTTCGACAAGGATATTATTGGTCGATCCTGGAAAGGGACGCCATCGGATTTGTACGAAAGTGTGACAAGTGCCAACACTTTCCCAGTGTACAAAGGCAACCATCCTAAGAACTCACTGTTGTTTCTAGCCCCTAACCATTCACCAAGTGGGATGTGAACTTCATTGGTCCCCTGCCCAAATGGAGAGGAAACTCTCGCTTCGCCATCGTTGCTATTGACTACTTCACCAAATGGGTAGAAATAGAGCCTTTGTCGAGGTTTACTGAAGCTCCAAATTCCTTTGGAAGAACATCATATGTCGGTTCAGCATACCTCACTCCTTGGTCTCAGACAATGGCAAGCAGTTTAATAACAGGAAGATCCGTGAATTATGCGATGAACTAGGAATCAGGAAGCACTTCTCTTCACCTCATCATCCTCAGACAAATAGTCAGGTCGAGGTGGTCAACAAGACCATCAAACTCACCTTGAAAAGGAAATTAGATGCCTCCAAAGGAGCTTGGGTCGATGAGCTCCCTTAGGTGCTGTGGGCCGTTAGAATGACCTGCAAAATGGCTAATGGCGAAACTCCATTTTCCATGACTTATGGAGCAGAGGTTATGAGCCTTGTAGAGGTTGATGTTCCCTCTCCTCGTCGCATCCACTTCAATGAAATAACAAACGATTATCTGAGGAGACTTGAGCTGGATTTTCTTGAAGAAAAAAGAGATAACTCTCATATCAGGCTCGCCTCCTACCAATAAAAAATGATGCGTTACTATAACGCCAAAGTAAAGATGAGAATGTTTCGCATTGGTGATCTCGTGCTCTGCAAGGTTTTTCCCTCAACCAAAGACCCTGGCACAGGGATCTTGGGGCCGAATTGGGAGGGTCCATACAAAATAGTCTAGGAGATCGGGCCTGGCACTTACACAATGGAAGACCTGGAAAAGAAAGCGATGCCTCACCCCTAGAACATCGAGCATCTGAGAAAGTACTACCAGTAGAAAGCTTGTAACGTTGTAAATATTGTAATCAAATGAATTAATTCTTTGTTCGCTTCGTTCTTACATCGATACAAATCAAACAACATTGCTGAGGTGCAAACTCTTACAAAGGGGGTCACCTCCAAGAAAATCTGCGTAGTCAGAGGCGGTGCGAGTGTCATTTTTGATGAACCAGAAAGTGCACATATCAAAACAATTTTGCAGGGGTGCGAGTGCCATCTTTGATGAAACAGAAAGTGCACATATCCAAAACAACCTTGCCGGGGTCAAGCTTCCCTGCGGGGGTCACCTCCAAGGAAATTTGAGTAGTCAGAGGTGGTGCAAGTGTCATCTTTGATGAACAGAAAGTGTACATATTAAAAAAATCTTGCAGGTGCTACCTCCGACGATGCTAAATATCTCGAACACAACGAACAAGTATGAGAGCCTTTAAGGCTGATGCGATATTACTTGTTCATTGGCTTCTTCCATTTTTATTAAGTGGTTAAGGAAGGCCGATGCGATATTACTTGTTCTTCATTGGCTTCTTCCATTTTTATTAAGTGGTTAAACAAGGCCGATGCGATATTACCATTCTTCATTGGCTTCTTCCATTTTTATTAAGTGGTTAAACAAGGCCAATGCGATATTACTTGTTCTTCATTGGCTTCTTCCATTTTTATTAAGTGGTTAAGCAAGGCCGATGCGATATTACTGTTATTCGTTGACTTCTTCCATTTTTTTGAATGGTTAAGGTGAGTCGATACGACTACACTTGGAACGATTTACTACTGTTTATCCGAAGCAATCTCAGAAATGATTACTCTGTACAATTAAAATAAACAAAAGTGAGGCGACAAATTACAACATTACTAATCTAAATCCACAATGGCCTTAGCTTCAGCCTGGTCCTCCCCGGCCTCTTTCTCTTGGGGAGCCCCCTTCTCCTCTTCCGCCTCAACCACGGGCCGGCTGTCGGTGGGACCACCGAACTCTTCGAGAAAAATGATGTCCAGGTCGGGATGCATCTCACACAGGCGAGCCATCATCTCCTTGGCGACCCAGGAGGCCTAGAAGTTAGCAAAGTCGTCATACTCTGGCGTCTTATCAAAATTGTCCTTATAATTCTGGACCGTCGCCTCGCCAACTATTTTTGCCTCTACCTTGAGGGAGTCGATCTCTTTGGCCTGGGCCTCAGTAAACTTTTTTAGTTCGCCCATCTCCCTGTTGGCCTCTGCCAATGCCTCTGAAGCTATCCATTGATGCTCGTTGGCATGATCAATCCTCTTGGTCAGAGCCGCCACTTGGGAGACGGTTTTATGAAGTTCATTCTTTAGCCGGTTGGCTTGGATTTCAGCCGTGTCCAACTTCGAGGTGGTTGCTATCCATTTCTCCTCTGTCCCTTCAGCCTCTTTTTTTACCCTGGCCACCTTGGTCTCCCAAGTTTCCAAGGCTTTCAGCTTCTCCTGCAGTTCATTGTTCTTTCTGCGAAGCCCTCGGACCGGATCTTCTACTGTGGCGCCCATACTTAGAGCCCTAGCCACACAGGCATTATTAGCAGCCAGAAGATCCTCTATCTCACACGAGGTGGCATGATTTTGCCAGTCTTCGATCCAGTACTTGCTATGGATCAAGGCTGCAGAGGCTATTTCGGGAGGTAGCATTTCCAAAACTACCTCGGGGATATCCTCATCTTTGCTCTCCAAAAAATCAGTGGCTTTTTCCCTGAGCTGGGCCTCCGGCAGGCCTCTTTTACCTCTTTCGGTCGGCTCCTCCGCGAAATATGCAGCGATCGGCACAATGGCCTGAGGAATTGAGGAAGCCACCACGGTAACCCCGGCATTAGAAAGGGGAGAAGAGATTGTCGTAGTCGGAACGGAGGCAGAGGCCACAATTGAGGTCGTTTTCTTCTTTCTCTTCACGAGGGAGGCTCCTTCCTCCACCTTGTCTTCCCCGACTGGTTGCTGTCCAACCTTGCTGAGGGACAGCAAATGCTCCGACTGTTTCTTATAGACAGTCGAGCTGGCTGTCAGTGCCTTCGCCTCCACCACTGATTTTCAAACTGTGGCAAAGTCAGGCCTCAGCACTTTTTTCTTTGCAAAATCCTCTGCACACAAAGTACAAATGGCTAAGTATTCTCAGATAAGAGTGGAAACGTGAAAAGGGCTGAAGTAAGATGCTTACCCTGGCTCGCCATCAGTCCGTAGAGGACGAAATGAGGGTTCTAATCAATAATCTCCTTAAAGCTCATTTCCAACGGAGGCGTCTAATACAGCTGACTTATTACGCTCCAATCCTCCTCGAATATTTCACACCTTGAAAGAGAGCCTGCGAACAAAATATATTAAAATCATAAGCAAAAATGCACAAGTGAAATTAGCTCGGGAAATGAACTTACTGAAAGTTGAGTGTGATGTGAGAACGGTAAGAGGCGCCATGGGGTAGCCCTTCATAGTATCCCACCTCCCGGCTACCCAAAACCAGGAGCTCCTCCAGCCTTTAACAAAAGAGGGCAACCCGGTTATGATAGGAACGTAGGGCCCCCAAGGCGCCAAACAATACTAGCCCTTAGTCTCGTCTCCCCTAGCCACGTACTTCGGCAGGATTATGGAGTGAAATACACTAAACGGCATATCTACCCCTATGCTGGCTTGACGCCACAGTATCCATGTCCCCACCATCTGAGACCATAAGTTCGGGTTGAGCTGCGTCGGGGCCAACCCATAGGAACGAAGTACTAACCTAAAGAACGGATGGAAGGGAAGCCTTAGGCTATTCTTAAGTATATTCTCGCTTACCGCCACACACCCCAGCCTTGGGTAGCAGGCCCTCTCATGGGGCTCGGGTATGATCAGTTCTATATTATCAGGGATCCTAAAGACAACCCTACACCTCTCCAGTACCTCCCTAGTAATTTTGGAAGGTATTTCGAGGCCCCCCATTGAACCAAAGTGTCCACAGGACAGGCCTGTCTTTTCCAAATGTTCTCCCCTGCCCTAATGGCCCTACTCAACTCATCCGAAGATAATGGTATGAGCTCCATTAGAGCAGAACTCCCATCACCTCTCCTCTCCTTTCCCCACTTCCAGAAACATCAACAAACTTATCGCTCGCCATTCCTTGGTTTTTGGTAGAATTTTGAGAGAAATCTTTGAAGAAAAAGATGAAGAAACTGAAAAAATGCGATTATTACCTAGTGCAACGACGGAAACTTGTCACTCGTCGGGAGTTTACAGAATGGTGATCAGAATTCTGAGTGTTCGCTAGAGTAGAAAGCGCAAAGAACAGAGAGCAAGAATCTTTTTAGAGAGAGTTGGGAACTTTCGCAAAAGTAAAAAGATTCAAAATGGAAGGAATGAGCCTTATATAGGCATCCTGGGACTCTCCCTAGCCATTGGATCAATTCCAAGCACATCTGGGCCATCCACAACTAATATCCCAAGATCACCATCGAAATCAAAGGTCACCAGGATCAACAGTCCTGATGGAGTGGTGAATCTCACGTACAATCTGAGCGCATCATCCTGAGGAATGGGAGCTGTCACCATCATTACCATTTATGGCAAAGGAGGCGTGCTTTGGAAGCAAGCAGACCCCTCCTTGATATTTCTTGAGAAGACGTGAAAGATTTCAAATCATTGGCACAAAACCCAAGGTTATCTCTTCAGAACCTACACTTTGCTACGTGTAAGGGTTGCAACAGCTCTCCACAGAGTTGTCTGCCCATATCACTTTGGCCAAAGCAAAAGCTAATGTTGCAACAACTCCTTCCAGAGTTGCAACTGCTTTCGTTTCGATCGCTTCAGAACTTCGGGGAAACAGCTCTCTACAGAGTTGTCCGCCCATTCACTTCGGCCAGACCAGAAGCTAATGTTGCAACAACTTCTTCCAGAGTTGCCAACTCCTTTCGCTTTGATCGCTTTAGAACTTCGGGTTGCAACAGCTCTCCACAGAGTTGTCTGCACATTCACTTCGGCCAGAGCATAAGATAATGTTGCAACAACTCCTTCCAAAGTTGTCAACTCCTTTCACTTCGGTCGCTTCAGAACTTCAGGTTGCAACAGCTTTCCACAGAGTTGTCTGCCCATATCACTTCGACCAGAGCAGAAGCTAATGTTGCAACAACTCCTTCCAGAGTTGTTAATTCCTTTCGCTTCGATCGCTTCAGAACCTCGTATCGATGCTTAGTAAGATCCCCACCATTGTCCAATCACCTGCCTTCCGTGCTCTTCCCCATGCACTCCAACTCTATGAGTTAAAAGTCCTTGTACTATATGAATATCCATACATGGACTTGCGGGACTACTGTTACGGGCCTGAGTCAGACCTGCCACCTCGTCCATCACGTGTCAGCAGAGGTGGCCCGTACCACGCCGTGGTGGCCAAGGCGATTGAGCATGGGGGAGCTGATTGTGTAAGCCGAAGTGGTTACATAAGGAATGAACTGAACGCGTGCCCCACAGAGGAACCGAACCCATCCGCAAGCCATCGCGGATGCAAATGCTCGCACTCCATCTCTACAACGCTGCACCTACCTCACCTCGCCCCAAAAAAGATCTCTTGTAGGAAGATCTTTCCAAAGTCAAATCCCTGACTGATTGATGGGACGTGTGGCAGGACCAAAACGGTCAAATCAGCTACCTTTGCCAGAGACATTCAATGCTAGCCAACGTATGGGGGGACGGATTGACACCTAGGATGGGACGAGCCCTAAGGATCTGATAACACGTGTCTCTTCATCCAACGGCTCTTCTCTTTCCATCCCTAGTATAAGTATCCCCTCCTTGTGCCAGAAGAAGGATTGGAATCCATTCTCCCTTACTACATTGGAAAATTAAGTATTATCCTTTCCCCACAATACTAGCACTTTATCACTACACTCTGTATCCACAACTTCCCGACGAGTGTTTCACCGTCGGTGCACTATTTTCGTTTGAACCTTAGACTGACTTGACCGTCGGAGTGCTCGCGGCCGCTCCCAACCTCTCCGAGAAAGGCCACGGGTGACTTAACGGCGTGCTACATGTGCAAGGAAGAGCTGATTTGAAGACTTGTTCTGTTGGCCCAGTGTTAGAGCCATTTTTCGAGGTCAACAGATTGTCGCCGTCTGTGGAAAACTTACTTAAACCACGAGTCTTCCCACCAAAAAGCTTGTTCGAATATCCGGTTGATATTCTCCCTTGAAAAAAGGATCGATTCTTGAAAAAGGACCAGCTATACATCAAGTTCTGCTAGTAAGGAGAGGCCCCTCACATCGAACCATGAGTTCCAGTGATGAAGGGGTGAACCCAAGAAGAACGAGGGAGATCTCTGAAGAGGAGATTTCCCGGAATATCACACATCAACGGCCTGATCACCGATATCGCAGAGACAACAGGACTGCCCAACTAACCGTCGAAGTGGCTAGCATGGCCACAAACATGAGGAACATGCAGCTCAAAAACTGCCATGCAAGAACTCCTCATGCAAGTACAGAACCAAGGTGGCTTCCAAACTCAACAAAATCCTCAGCAATTAGCCTATAGACGAATCGAGGCGGAATCTAGCAGGAGAACCCATTTGAGTCCTCAAGGAGAAGTCCCTATCGAAAGAGAAGTTGAAATGGACACTTCCAACTACACAGCCGCTCCGGCTGCCAACGCCCATTTGGAGAGGACAACTTTCCTCCAGAATATGAAGAGAAGCCCTAGAGGTTTGCGAGTGTTTTCGATAGGATCGGATAGATGCCTAGAAATAGGAATCAGCCCATGCACCGAACGGCCCGCCAACAGGAGCGTGCACAAAGCCAAGTTCAGGCCCCTCCGCCTAGAAATAGGCGATAGAGGCGAAATATGGTGGATTTGGAGAACATGGGTGAAACTACCCAACCTCCACCTTGTCCAACAGCAGATGGGAACGATTCTGACGAACCATGCAGATCATATGAACTTGATGATGATGATGACAATCTGCACATCTCCAAGGAGCTTCGCACCTTTTCGATACCTCATAACTTTGTCCCTCCTAAGATTCACAAATATGAAGGAAAGGGCGACCCGGAGAAACACCTCAACAAGTACAAAACACAAATGAGCATTAGAGGCGCCTCGTCAGCTCTGAAATGCAGGGCTTTCCATCTAACTCTTGGCAGAGCTGCTGAAGTGTGATATAGCAGATTGGCACCACTTAGCATAAGAAGCTAGCCAGACCTGAAAAAGGCGTTCTAAACCAATATCTTTCAAGAAAGGAGGGAGAAGCTCCAATACAGCGTTTGTAAGACATGAGGCAAGCTGTAGGGAAAACCTTGAAAAGCTACCTTGCTTACTTCACTGACGAAATAACTTATTGTGAGCACGTCATAGACAAGGAAGCCCTTTCAGCTCTAAGGGACGTCCGAAGCAAGAACCCCTCCACATATGATGAGCTGGTGGAAATGATGAAGATTGAGATTGTCAATGAGGAAATTATTGATCACAGAAACAGAGCCGCTCAGGGACTCCCTCCGCCTCAGAGGCAGATTGGTAGAGGACCTACCTCCCAAATAGTGAGCCACCAATGGACTCAGGCCGGGCACGAGTGGCTCTCACTTCGGGACAGGCGCTGGCCACTGCCACACTGAATGCAGTGCCTACTTTGGCTTATGAAAATGTTGGACCCAACACTGATAACTCAACCTCTAGAAATAGAGGACGAGGTGGTAGGCCTAGAGATAGGTCCCAGGAAGAACTGTGGCCCTATTGCGCCTTCCATCGCTACTACGGTCATGACACAAGCGAATGTAGAAGTGCGAACCGGCCTACAAGCAACCTCGTAACACAAGGGATAACCATTACCAGGGCAACGCACAGAGGAACTTTCCAAGAAGGGGCGAGACAAGGCAACATTCATCCCGTAATAATATAAACGAGGAAATGGAGAGGCCCCGGAGCGGACAGCTCCCCAGTAGAGACTCAGCTGCATCTGACGAACAGCAACCCATCCGAGAAATCAAAACTATTATTGAGGGATCCCACGTAGGAGGTGAATAAAAAAATGCTCAAAGAAATTATAAAAGGGAAGCGAGGAGTCTACCAATGGCCAACTATGGCAGGGCTATGGAGCCCATTACATTCACCCAGGAAGATGCGACGGGTGTGCACTTTCCACATTGCGACGCCCTGAAAGTAAGAGCCGTGGTGGCCCGTAAGGGTTGAAACGCATGCTAGTGGATAATGTCAGTTCAGTCAACATCCTATTCAGTGCGGCTTTCGACAAAATGGTAGTAGATCATGAGCTAACACCAATGACCTCGCCCTTCTACGGGTTCACTGGAGATAGTATCATTCCCAGAGGCAAAATTACTTTGGCGTCGAGATGGGGGCTCCGCCCCAGGTGGTACACCACTTTATGGAATTTTTTGTCGTTGACCGCCGATCAGCTTATCATGGAGTTTTGGGGATACCAGCCTTGAAAGAATTATGGGCAGTAACTTCCATCCATCACCTTTGCATGAAGTTCCTCACAGAACGTGGAATTGCCACTGTCCGGGGTGATCAGATGGGATCCAGGGAGTGTTATCTCAACTCCTTGAGAAAGGTTGAGCCGTGAGTCAACATGGTACTGGATGCTGAAATGTCAGAGGCCCTTGAAGAAGGGCCACCTCCGACGCTAGACGTTGTCATGGCAGAAGCCGTCCTGAAGTATTCCTAGAAGAGCTTGATCCCAGGGTGATTGAATCAGAATCCCAAACTGCTCCAATGGAGGAGCTGGAAACTTTCCCAGTGGACCGACAGGATACATCCAAGGTCCTGCAAGTCGGGAAAGAACTGGAAGAGGAGACTAAGGAGGCACCGAAAGACTTCATTCGAAAGAATGCGGATGTCTTTGCATGGAAGCGCGAAGACATGATTGGAATAGACCCAAAAATCAGTTGCCACCACCTGCAGATCGATTTGAACTGTACTCCACACAGACAGAATAGACGGGCGTTGAATACCGAAAAGTATGATACCCTGAAAGAAGAAGTGGAGAAGCTCATCAACAATGGTTTCATTCGTGAAGCCAACTACCCGAAGTGGATTTCAAATCCCGTTTTGGTGAAAAAGCAAAACGGCAAATGGAGGGTCTGCATCGATTNAGAATAGACGGGCGTTGAATACCGAAAAGTATGATACCCTGAAAGAAGAAGTGGAGAAGCTCATCAACAATGGTTTCATTCGTGAAGCCAACTACCCGAAGTGGATTTCAAATCCCGTTTTGGTGAAAAAGCAAAACGGCAAATGGAGGGTCTGCATCGATTTCTCTAACCTCAATTAGGTCTACCCAAGGGATAGCTTTTCCCCCGAATCCACCAGTTAGTAGATTCAACTGCTGGGCATGAAGTGTTCAGTTTCATGGATGCCTAATCAGGCTACAATCAAATTCCTATGTTCCCAGGCGACGAGGACATAATGGAGGGTCTGCATCGATTTCTCTAACCTCAATCAGGCCTGCCCCAATGATAGCTTTTCCCCCGAATCGACCAGTTAGTAGATTCAACTGCTGGACATGAACTGCTCAGTTTTATGGATGCCTATTCAGGCTACAATCAAATTCCTATGTTCACAGGTGACGAAGACATCATCTCTTTCATCACTGATAGGGGCTTTATTGTTACAAGATGATGCCCTTCGGCCTGAAAAACGTCGGGGCTACATACCAAAGGTTAGTCAACAAGATGTTTGCTGATCAGCTCGATAAAACGATTGAAGTTTATGTTGATGATATGCTTGTAAAAAGCCTCCGAGTTGAAGAGCATATCAAACACCTAGGCGAGGCTTTTCAAACACTAAGAAGGTACTATATGAGGTTGAACCCTCTTAAATGTGCATTGGCATAGCTTCGGGCAAGTTCTTGGGCTACATTGTGAATTAGAGGGGAATTGAAGCCAACCCAGAGAAAATCAAAGCTCTAATCAAAATGAGGTTGTCGTAGAAGCCCAAGGAAGTGCAACGACTGATTGGTAGAATAGCTGCACTCAATCGCTTCATCTCAAGGGCCACTGAAAAGTGCTTACCCTTCTTCAGAACCCTCATGGGAAGCAAGAAGTTCCAATGGAGCCCAGAATGTGAGGAGGCGTTCCAGGAGTTGAAAAACTACTTAGGACAGGTACTCCTCTTCAACAAGCCCAATGGAGGAGAATCCTTGTTGTTATACTTGGTGTAGATGATGACTCAATCAGCTTAGTGCTTGTGCGAGAAGAAGAAACGTACCAATTGCCGATCTACTGTATAAGCAGAGCCTTATTACCTGCCGAAGCGCGCTATCCGGGCATGGAGAAATTAGCTCTCGCCTTGGTCACCACTTCTCGTAAACTGAGGCCCTATTTCCAGGCCCACAACATTCAAATTTTGATGAACTTCCCACTGAGGCAGGTCCTGCAAAAGCCAGACGCCTCGGGAAGGTTACTGAAATGGGTTGTTGAACTCAGTGAATTTGACATAACATACACGCCACGGACAGCAATCAAGGATCAAGCCTTTGCTGATTTTGTAGTAGAATTTACTAAAGCCCCTGAAATTGAGGTGAGCATGGAACCGGCAGAGCCTCCCACCTGGAGACTCTTTGTTGATGGATCCTCGAGAGAGACAGGCTCCGGGGCTGGAATTGTACTGGAAAGCCCAGAAGGGCATAAGTTTAATTGTGCCTTAAGGCTTGGATTCAAAGCCTCCAACAACATGGCTGAATATGAGGCTCTCTTAGCTGGACTTCGGTTAGCCAGGGAATTGCAAGTAAAAAGATTGATCATCAGTAGTGATTCACAGTTTGTGGTGAACCAAGTAAATGGGAGCTTTCTGGCCAAAGACAAGCATATGGCAGCCTACCTGAAGCTAGTCATAGATTCCCTGCCCAACTTTGAAAAGTTCGAGCTGATTCAGGTGCCACGCCAGGAGAGCTCCCATGCGGATGCTCTGTCAAAATTGGCCAGTAGTAAAGATTCGGAGTTGCTCAAAGTAGTACCAATTGAGCACCTAGCTGAACTCTCTATCTACAGGGATAAAGAACTGTTGTGGATAGAGAGTACTCCACCCTGGATGTTGCCTACCTTGTCCTTCTTGAGAGAACAAACTTTGCCGGAGGATGAAACCGGAGCGCGAAGGCTTCGAAGGAGAGCTGCTCACTTTGTCCTACAAGACGACATTCTGTATAAGCGTGGCTTATCCTCTCCCCTCCATAGGTGCACAGGGGGAGAAGAAACGAATTACATCCTAAGGGAGGCACATGAAGGTGTCTGTGGAAATCACTCCGGCGGACCTGCCTTGGCACACAAATTACTCGGATAAGGGTATTATTGGCCGACCCTGAGAAGGGATGCCATTGAATTTGTGCGCAAATGTGACAAGTGCCAACGTTTTTCCAATGTGCAGAGGCAACTGTCCCAAGAACTTACTGTCGTATCTAGCCCTTGGCCATTCGCCAAATGGGGTGTGGACTTCATTGGCCCCCTGCCCAAATGAAGAGCAAATGCTCGCTTCACCATTGTTGCTATTGACTACTTCACCAAATGGGTAGAGTCGATGTCCAAGATTAATGAAGCAAACACTTCCAAATTCCTTTGGAAGAACATCATATGCCAGTTCGGCATACTTCATTCCTCGGTCTCGAACAACGGCAAACAGTTCGACAACAGGAAGATCTAGGAATTATACGATGGGCTAGGAATCAGGAAGCACTTTTCTTCACCTCATCACCCTTAGGCAAATGGCCATGTTTCACGGGTTACCTTTCTTCTTGGCTAAGAAAGG
>CAIGRR010040331.1:0-10559 GCA_903798365.1 Fraxinus sp. 1973-6204
AATGTCATCACCTCTTTCACTCGCTTCGCTTTCGATCGAGCCATCGGTCCTTCCTCAACTATCAATGTATCTTTCCTTGGGCTTGTCCTTGTTGCAACGACACTTTGGATCACATCAAGAGGTGGTCAGCCAACTGTCTTTTCAATTCTTCGAAGGATTTGTGATAGTTTTTGGTCCATTTGAATTGTTTTCCACCTCGAAGCGTAGCATAGAAATGTTTACAATGATCTATAGATTTGGACACAAACCTACTTAAGGTCGCACCCGTCCGGCTAAGGTTTGAATTTATTTTGGCTTAGTTGGTGCCTTCATCTCCATGACAGCTCGTATTTTCTTCAGATTAGCTTCGATTCTTATATGATTCACTATGTAGCTTAGAAACTTTTCGGAACTTACACCAAAAATGCACTTGATGGGGTTAGGCTTCATTTTATAATTTCGAAGTATCCTAAACATTTCAGAGAGGTGTTGGACGTGGTCTTTGGCAGATACGATGTTTACTAACATGTCATCAACGTAGATTTCCATGGTTTTTCGATTTGTTTGGCAAACATGGAGTTGACTAGGCACCGGTAAGTAGCTCCAGCATTTTCCAAACCAAAGGGCATCATTTTGTAGCAATATAGTCCTTATCAATTATTAACGAAGTGTGCTTTTGATCTGGTTCATACATTGAAATTTGATTATACCTAGAGTATGCATCTATAAAACAGAGCAGTTCATGTCCTACAGTGGCATCAACCATTTGATCAATCCTAGGGAGAATAAAGTTATCCTTATAAAAAGCTTTGTTGAGGCCGGCGAAATCTATACATATTCATCAATCCCCGTTTCTTTTCTTGACAAGTACTGGTTTGGAAACCTAGGTGGGATACAGAGTTTCCTTGATGAACTCGTTGCTCAGAAGCTTGTTTACTTCTTTCTAAAGTGCCGCATGTCTTTTCGCACTAAGTGACCTTCGTCGTTGATGCTTGTGACGAACTAAAGGATCGACATTGAGTCGATGACAAGCAATCTTTGGGTCGATCCCCTCTATATTTTTATGGCTCTATGCTAATACGTCCAAGTTTTGGCTGATGAAGTTTATGAGTCCCACGTCCATTCTTAAGCTTCTTTGAGGGCTATTTTGAACTAATAGGAACTTTATCCAGTTCTTTGATAGGTTATGTACCTTTATCTTTTAGTTTATTTATGGAGGCCAATGAGCTAAGGCTAGGTTCAACAAGATACGCCATGTTTACACCATGTGGAAAAGGGACATTTGGAGCCTCGGTACTTGCGAGATAATATAAGATCCGACACTTTTTAGTAGCCTCCTTGTTACATTTAACTTTTCCTATCCAACTATGAGTAGGGAACATAATAGAATATTGGTAGACTGAGACACTGGCCTTTAGGTAAAAGATGGGTGGTAGTCCCATGATTGTGTTGTAGGGCGAGGTGGAGTCAAACACAATGAATTTAGCTTTAACACTGACTTAACATGGAGCTTCTCCGACCTGAACAGCGAACTTGATCTTTCCTTTCACCGTAGTAAGCCCATGTTCAAACCGAGAGCAATGTTAGAATATAGCTACAAAAAATGTAATGGTGTCCCCCCATCTACCTAAGCGTGCTGACATACAAAAAGTTAAGAGTACTTCTCCTATCAACTAAGACTTGGGAGATGCTGACACCAGCTATGGATAATGCTATTATCAAAACCTCTAGAGAAAGTTGTAGATTTATTCCCCTATCATTATTGTGGAAATGGTTATCTTCAACTCTTCTATGATACTTATCGGTGATGCCTATTTGGGTTAGGTTATCAGAAATAAGTCTTTTAGATGGGATTTCCTAGATCGATCGTATTTCTCCCTTGCATGTTCACTCATGTTTTAGGTATGTCAACATTGCAAGATTTTACCTCAACTTGATTACCCAGGGTTGGAAACTTCATGCAGTAATGGTAAATGGAGGTGGCGGCGTTTAGCTTATGCAATATAGGTCTCCCAAGGATTATGTTGTAACTGGATGGTATGTCTACCACTATGAAATTAGCGATAGTTCTTCTTTTATAGGGAATGTCTCCTAGTTATACGATTAGGGTGATTTGTCCCCGTGCCTCAATAGTTTCTCCAATGAAACTTGGAGTCTCCTGGTGTAGGGTCTTACGTACTTCTCTTGGATTCTCATTTATTTCACAGTCTTGGCATAAAGAATGTTAACAAAGAGTCACTTGGTTTTACATGACTCTTTAGGAATCTTGTTTAAAAATCTAAACCATTCATTATAACTTTGCTATATCTATGCTTCTCTTGTATGTTTTCTACGCCCTCTCCTGAAACCTTCAACACATTGATTTTCTTATACTAACATTCATATCTTAGTCCTTAGAGGGTTTCTGGCGGGCTAAGTTACAAGAAAAACTTGAAGATTAACTTGTAGTTGCGCAAGAGGGGCTTGAATTGTTTTCCCATGCTTAGATACAAACTCTAACAATTGTCCACTTCTGACGAGCGCTTCCACTTACTCTTTGATGTCTCTGCAATTATCGGTGTTATGTCTAGCTACCTATGGTAACAATAGTACCTATTATGGTGAGGTCCAAGTGGGTTTTCTTTTTTCAGCGGAAGAGGTTTACGGAAGACTTCCTTATCTCCAACTTGCATGAAGACCTCCTCCAATGAGGAAATCAAATGGTGGAACCTCTCTAGATAAGGACAAGGTCGTTCAAAATCCCTTTTGTCTTTCCTTGTTTCGGGGGTAGATCTTTTCTTTGTTCTCTTTTTCTTAGACTTAGGTGATTGGTTGAGGTTGACTTTACCCTCCTCCTATTTTGACGTGGCCTCTTCTATACCAATGTATTTTTTTAACTTGGTTGAGGAACTCGTGATATGCTTTAGGTCCATCTTCGTGAACAGACCACCAGAACTTTATTTTAAACCTTAAGCTAGAGAGGACGGTCATGAGGACTGCATCATCAAATATTTTGTCTACCGCCATTGATTGTTTATTGAATCTACCAAGGCAACTTTTTAGCCATTCATTCTTTCCTTACTTGATGCTTAGAAGGTGTTCTTTGGGGGTGCTTTTAATCTTAGAACCTAGGAATTGGTTTAGAAAAGCGGTTGCCCGGTCTATCCAAATTTTAATGGACTTTTGGTGCAATATTCTGAACCACCTTTGTGCCATATCTCCTAATGTTAGAGGGAAAGCTCTACATATAATGGTATCACTAGCTCCTTGCGACTCCATCCAAGAAGTGTATTTCTCGAGATGACTAAGATGATCTCTTTCTCCATCATAGCTAGTGAGTTGTGACATCTTCAATTTTTTAGGTAGTGGTTTTACTACTACATCTTTTGCAAAAGAAGAATGGCAGCTTTTGAAATATTCTTCCAAATTACAATTGTGTCTTGCTTCTAGGTCGGCTTTGTACATTTTAATGAACTTATTTCAAGTATTTCACCCTCTGTGAGGTCCCCTAGATCAAGGTTAGTTCAATTGTTCTACTAGGATAGCAATCATTGCATCTCCAGTCTATCCAACACATTTCCTATCCTCTTGATAGATCGTTCACAGGACGAAAGACATTTTACATAGTTAGTTTTGCTTTTATAGGATTCTCTTTATGAGATTCTTCTAGTGGAAGATTGTCCAACCTTTCCTCTTGCTCGAGATTGTACCTCAATTTCAGCTAGGAGAGAAGTCGTGACTTGCTTCATTTCCATTTGATGAACGGCGTTAGTTAAATGTTCTATCGCTTCTTTCATGGCGACGTGTTGAAGGTTTCCTCATTGATTGATTCGTTCCTCTTTGGAGATTCTTTGGGACATTGGTTTCATGAGGGCTAGTATGTGACTGATTTCAGGACTCCGAGCTATCACTAATGATAATTTTTTTATGGCAAGAAGTTATAATTCAAGGGAAAGTTTTTGTGGGGGAAGATGTAAGCTGTTTTTTGACAAGATCATCATTCTAGCGCCACACTGTTGACGTTTGAATTTCGTTTAGATAAGTTCAGCCAACTTAATTTTTATTAAGGATAAGTAATTTTATTGGAACAACATAGCTAAATGATTGTATTAACTTTTGCTTTGAATTAACTAAGGTACAAGAAGTGGAAAGCATGTGTATTTTTTTTTGTCTTTTATAGCCAAAAATAGGAGAATTATCTAACTTTGTGATGTCACGTACAGTGTTTAGATGGGCCTTCGACGTCAGCTACAATGCCTTCCTTATTTGGTGTGCCAAAATCATTGGGCTAAGAAGGGCCTTCTATTGGAGGACGAGGTCGAGCCTGGCAGTTTATCATGATGTTTGGGATGGGTCTTGTTATTTTTCATCATTGCAACATTGTGATGGGTTGGCTTTGAGGTGCTTAGGTTAGCCATGCCAAGTGTCGTAAGGAGGTTGGACGAGGTAAAATGATGATGTCATCCTAGTTAAATTGTTAATTATGGTGTTTCATAATCACGACGAGTTTTTGTCAAGCTGTTAGATGGAAGTTTTCGATTTGTTTATCAGGACGAGGTGAACATAATTCATTTTAGGCGTGTTACTTAGCCCCTGTTTGGGGCACATTCTTTTTTTCATTCTCATTCTTCTACTCATTTTTAACCACACATTCTTCAATAAAATAATATTTTCCATCACATCAATAGCTTTTCATTCTTTTTCAACCACATATTCCCCATCACATCAACCAAAAAAATGCATTCTTTTAAAAATAATGTGTACCAAACGGGGGCTTAGCGATTGATCCTTTATTACTACTCTCGTGCCAACAAACCTAATATAGCTAATGATCTCTCNATGTGTACCAAACGGGGGCTTAGCGATTGATCCTTTATTACTACTCTCGTGCCAACAAACCTAATATAGCTAATGATCTCTCTTGAGTAACACAAATCCAACTTATATGTCTGAACTTTGTATATCTCTATGTAAATTCACACAAATGTGAATGCTTTAACTTACATGAATTCTATATTGTATAGCCTATAATTATCTCTCAATTTCTTCTAAAATTTATGTTATTTATTGCACGAGCTAGAATCCTATATTACTTCCCAGTTTTCGTACTATCCCTAAACAATCAATTGTTGCGCAAGCAAATGATACATTAAACACACAATAAATAATTAACATGTATTAAAGTGGGATGAAGTCTTGAAGTTAAACAAATATTAAAAACATAAGCTACATCGTCACCCTAATATAGAAATATTTAGCTACTCTTAATGTTGGAATTGAACAAATAAAAGTTAAACAACGTATATGGGTTTAATTTTAATAAACAAGATAAAAATCATCTGAGCTCCTAATGATCTTCGCCACATGAATCCCAACAATTATTCTTCGTTTCCTTTCTTGCATAGTGTAAATCTCCCGATAAATTGACGAGGATATGTTAATTCCAAAAATTCTTGAACAATTCTTGATGAAGTATTGCATAACATCCTGGAATTATTTTTTCTTCTCTAGTTAGCTATCCCTTCTTCTCCTTTTTCCAATTCTGCCTTTTTCCTTTTATTCCAAAATTTGCCGTCAGTTGCTTCTCTTCTCCGATTAGGAGTTTAATTGTTTTTCTCTTGTAATTTTTATTCCACCAACTCTCCTCCAATTCCAAGAAGCCCACTTTCCATTAAATTCCTCCAGCAAGTAACGCATTCTCCTTCAAAGGCTTGACTTCAATGCCATTTTACTTTGCACTTTGCGACCACCAAGATTTCAGCATGCGTGTTTTACTCCTCAAATCCATTTCCTAGTGTAGTATCAGTATTCCATTTCAAGTCCTTCAATTTATAGCATGTGGAATTTTATCACAAAGCTACAAATTTTATTCAATTTCATTCTTCTTTATCAATATTCACTCCAAATCCAGTTTTCTCCTAACATAATAAAAAACAAAAATAAATAAATATCAATTTCATAATAATACTAACAAAATCCACTTTTGATGGTTTAGATAAGTGTTGATGAGGATCATGATACAAAAGTTAGCAAGGAAGGATTCGTTGATTGTGGAGTAAGGACCGATAACTAGGTCACGAGTAAAGAAGATCAAGGAAGTCATGGGATTATTTGTTCAAACTATGGTGGGTGAAACATCAACCATAATAAGTAAAAGAACAAGTTTCATATTGGGCATGGAAGAGGGAACGAGATGGATCAACTTTTTACAACTAATAGGCAATGGAGCTGAAAGGGATAGCTATGCAACCACAAGCTATACACCTATGAGACCGCATAGTGGAAAATTGGGGCACAATTTTCCAAATTTCGTCTAGACTTCTAATTTAGTTAAGACTCTTTTATGATATCTTTTTGATATCCTTTAAGACTTAATTCTATTTTTAATTAGGTATTTATGGGTCCTTATAAATATGAATCATTTTATTCATTGTAAAACATACAATTTGAGAAATATTATTGCGAGACATATTGCTTTCAACTCGTTCTTCATCAGATTAATTCCGAACATTTCAAGAATTATATTCTTGTGGTGTGCAACAATTCAACTAAGGTTCATGAGTTTTGTGATCACGGGTCAATATATTGTTTACGATTGTCTTGGTTATTTGGTTCAGCAATTTATCGGGTCGAGCTTTCAGACATTGATTCTTGACTTTTTTGTGTTTGATCTAATGTGTCATGGGTTTCATAGTGTCAATTGCTATGTGGGTTCACATCAGTTGGTATCAGAGCTTAGGCTCCAAAAATCAATGTATATCCTTTACTTCTTTTGTTTGTTTTGTTTGAGTCTTCATCTTCATTCTTCGTGTTCTTTATATATTTAGTCATTCAATCCCAAGTTGTTCATATATATCAAGTCCAAAGCCAAAAGTATTTAGTTCGAATTTAAGAAACAATTTCTTGAATTTATCCTTGGCGTTTCCATTCCAAATTCAAATTCCTACTTTTATGAATTATTCTGGAGTTGCTTTCCTTACTTAGTTCCTTATTTGAACTCTACAAGGGTTGATTTCTTTTATTTTTTTAATTGAGATCGAATTAGTTTTTTAAAGCGCTTGCAATGAGGCATGAGTGGAAAAAGATAGAGTTGTGAGACTAATAAAGGAAAAAAGACAAGTTGAGTGATACACGAATGTACACACGTGAGGTAAATATTATTCTAGATTTAGGATGTCTGATTGAGACGATTCTACTTCAAGCGGGAAGAATAGTCAAGTCATCATGACGGATGAGATGATATGACGATTTGAAAGGTTATTTGGGAGATATGGGAGATAGCATCAGGCAAGAGGCATGGATGGACAAGAAAGACACATTGCTTGCAAATTTATATAGGGAACAACCTAGGGAAGTTTCTAACACAAGAAGGCAATGGAGACATGAACCTAGAGCGGATATTGGTGGTGAACAAGAAGCGGTAGATGAATTGATGATGATGCATTAGTAGAGGTTGAAATAGGAAGGATGAGGAATAAAGGAGATAGACTTGATAAGAGAGCTAGAGAGTATGATTGAGATGGAGTTGATAGAACTATAGGCAATATTAAAATGACAATTCATTCATTCAAAGAAAAGAGTGATTCGGAGGCGTATTTGGAATGGGATAAGAAGATAGAGCTTATATTTGATTACCATAACTACTCGGAGGAGAAAAAGGTAAAACTTGCTGTCGTTAAGTTTACTAATTATTCTATCATTTAGTTGGATCAAATAGCAATACCTAGGATGAGGGATCATAAGAGGTCTATTGAAACATGGGGAGAAATGAAGGTTATCATGAGGAGGAGGTTCGTTCCTAATCATTACTATAGGGATCTTTCAAAAATTACAAAGCCTTTATCAAGGATTTAGGAGTGTGGATGATTATCACAAGGAGATGGAGATTGCCATGATTAGAGTGAATGTTAAGGAGGATCGGGAGGCCACCATGGCTCGATTCTTGAATGGTTTGAATAGAGAAATAGCTAATGTGGTAAAAGTTCAACATTATGTAGAGTTGGAGGACATGCTACATGTAGCTATGAAGGTAGTGAGGTAGTTGAAGATGAAGGGGGCTGTGCTAGATATCCATCGGGTTATAACCTTTCTTAGAAATTGAAGTGGGATAACAATAGAGGTGATTGGGCTATTTCAAATAGTAGAACTGAGCTACGTAAGGAAAGAGAGGAAGTTGCTAGCAAAGCTACATCCAAAGCAGATCTCCAACCTCCTAGGAATCGGGATATCAAATGCTTTAGGAGCTTGAGATCAGGATACATTACCTCTCAATGTCCAAACAAAAAGGTGACAGCTTGTGAGGTAATGGAGAAGTGGTGAGTGATGACGTGCCAGAATTGGATGATGCCATTGTTAGTGAGAAAATGGAATGTTCGGTGGGAGAGTTATTGGATACAAGGCGAGCTCTTAGTGCTCAAATCAAAGTGGATGACATATTTCATATGAAATGCCTATCAACAACAAGGTATGTAGTATGATTATTGATAGGGGTAGTTGCACCAATGTGGCTAGTATTAGGCTTATTGAGAAATTGGGTTTAACTATGCTAAAACATCATAGACCTTCAAATTGCAGTGGTTGAATGAATGTGGAGAATTTAAGGTGAATAGGTGAGTGTTGGTGAGTTTCTTAATTAGGAGGTATCATGAAGTGATGTGGAATATAGTTCATATGCATGTTGGGCATATTTTGTTGGGGATGCCATAACAATGTGATAGGAGGGTGATGCATGATGGGTAAAAAAGTAGGTACAACTTTACTAAGGATGGGAAATATATTATTCTTGTACCATTAACACCAACACAAATTTATGAAGATCGAATCAAATTGAAAAGTGAGGAAGATAAAAGAATGAGAGAAAATGAAAGTGAGATTGATCTTTCACGACAAGAAAGTAAGAGAGAGAAAAGTGAGGTGGATAATTGTGAGAAAAAGAGTAGAGCCACAAGAGAATAAAAGAAAAGTCTTCTCATATGAGAGAAAAGTCGAAAGTGGATTTTTTTGCAAAAGGGAGTGAGTTGATGAGGCCAGTACTTGAGAAACGACATATGATCTTGTTGATTTTTAAGGAAGCATTCCTCAACTTTATGGAATCTAAAACACTCTTCTCTCGTTTGGCTACTTCTTTGTTGCAGGAATTCGAAGACTTGTTTCTAGAGGATATGCCTAGTGGGTTACCATCCATTAGAGATATTAAGGATCAAATTGACTTCGTACCTGGATCTATCATTCCAAATAGGCAGATTTATCAGAGTAATTCCGAGGAGACCAAGAAACTTCAAAGGCAAATGGAATAATTGATGAGCAATAGATATGTGAGGGAAAGTATGAGTCCATAATTCGTGCCAATGCTATTTGTACTAAAGAAAGATGGAACTTGGCAGATGTACGTAGACTGTCAGGCAATCATCAACATCATAACGGCAAAATATTGTCACCCTATACCTAGGTTAGATGATATTCTAGATGAATTACATGGATCATGTATGTTTATTAAAATAGATCTAAAAAATGGATATCATCAAATTAGGATGAGAGAGGGAGATGAGTGTAAAACTGCTTTTAAGACTAAGTATGGTTTGTATGAGTGGTTAGTCATGACATTTGGACTTACTAATATACCTAGTACGTTTATGAGATTAATGAATCATGTCTTGTGTGCATTTATAGGTAAATTCACAGTAGTTTACTTCGATAATATCTTGGTATATAGTAAGGATTTGAGCGAGCATAAACATTTAAAATGTGTGCTTGTAGTCTTAAGATAAGAATAACTTTATATTAACTTTAAAAAGTGTACATTTTGCATGGAAAAAGTTGTTTTCATTGGTTATGTTGTTAGTACAAAGGGTATTGAAGTATATGAGGAGAACATTAAAGTCATCAAGGAGTGGTCAACACCTAAAAGCATAAGGTAACAAACTTTCATGGATTAGCTAGTTTTTATCAAAGTTTTGTTAAAGATTTTAGCACACTTGTCACACCACTCACTGAGATTGTAAAGAAAAGTATATGATTATAATGGGGTATAGACCAAGAACATGTTTTTAACACTATTAAGGATAGGTTGTGCACTACACCTATTATATTCCTACCAAACTTTAACAATACTTTAGAGATTGAAAGTGATGTCTCATGAAAGGTATTGTAGTTGCTTTGATGTAAGAACGAAGATCAATAGGCTACTTTAGTGAAAAGCTAATGGAGCAGTTCTCAACTATCCTACATATGATAATGAGTTATATGTACTTGTTCGAGATTTGGAGACTTGGCTGCACTACCTATGGCCAAAGGAGTTCGTGATCCACACCGATCATGAGTTTTTAAAGCATTTAAAATATCAAGGTAAACTAAACAAGAGGCATGCAAGGTGGATGGAGTTCATCGAGACATTTTTGTATGTTATTCGATACAAACAAGCTAAAGAAAATGTGGTAGCGGATGCATTGTCACACTACAAAAAAAACCGATTTCGCGACAAACAAATGTTGTCGCAAAAATTGAGTTTTTGTTGCAAAAGTAATTTAGCGACAACAATACGTTCGTTGCGGGTATTGTCGGTCTATATGAGTCACATAATGTGTTTTGCGACGACTTTCGTA
>CAIGRR010040333.1:0-22323 GCA_903798365.1 Fraxinus sp. 1973-6204
TCTACCCGTACTACTTGTGCTTGGCATTTTCAATTATGCCCCTGTTTGAGCTACATTAAGATTTTTATTATCATTTTTCTACTCATTTTCAATCACATATTTTTTAATAAAATAATATTTATGATCACATCAATAACTTTTCATTCATTTTCAAACACACATTCTCAATCAATCTACTATTTCAAAATACATTCTTTCAAAATAATGTGACTCAAATACACCCTATATTAGTTATAAGGTAAGGCTGCACAATCCCAATTAAGAACTTGTTCATGGAGGTGTTAAAATGTTGCTATGTTGAGATATTTTATTGGTCTCTTGAGAGAATGGATATTTGTAGAAAAATTTTAATTTTAATTTCTCTCCTCTTGGACAAATTCATCCATTCGAATTCTTATATTTATAGTATTTTGTATATTTATCCAATGAGATAATGGATTCATAGCATAATGGAAGAAGATTTGGCCATTGTGTGATGCTCATTAGAAATGATTTTTTTTTTTTTGGAAAATGAATTTTGGGATAGTGATTATTTGGAGAATGTGTGGTTAAAATGTTAGAAAAATTTTGGGTTTACGTATAAAATAAAATAATGTGTGGATGTAAAATAAGTTTTAGAAAAAAATAAAAAATAAAATTTGAAAATGGTAGACAAATGAGGACTTGGTAAGATATGTGCACTTCCTCGAAAATAATAAAAATTGGTTTGATACACTGACAATATTTATTTTATCAAACAAAAAGTTAGCCTCGGTTTGAATAATAATTATAATAGTCATTAAGTTAAGCATATATTCACAATTATGCTTAATTATTAATCGAACATTATTGTTTTAATTCGGCAAATTGATTAACATGAGCCAAACATAGGCTATGTTTTTCGTGTTCATATAAAATTTAGGCATTACGAAAACCCACCACCGCCGGTGCCGCATATACAAATCTCCGATACATCACTTCCCGTTTGTCTTGATATTTTTCCAACTAAAATTCACAAGTAATTTCCCCTAGGCCCCAATCCACTCTCTCATATTCACTCATCATCCTCACTTTTCCGACACACAATGACCGCTGCTCCTCAGGTACAAACGCCTCTGTTTTATTTATTTGTGGATTCCCATTACTTTTGATTGATTATATTTCGTTCTCTCGTTTCAAGGTTGGATTTTTGGTGCCTCTGAATACTAGTAACTCGGAGGAACAAAAGGACTCTTCAATTCCCAAAATTCCACTCTCCGAGGGCATTAATATCGTTGGCCGCAATTGCATTCCGGTGACTGATAAACGGCTCAGCAGGAAGCATCTTACACTCTACATCTCCGCCAATGGTTCTGCCGAAATTCTCGTTGTACGCCATTGCCCTTTTTTCACTGTTGTGTATTTTGATCGTGCCGGATCAATGGATATAAAGTACTGATTTTTCATTTTAATTGCTTAGTGCTATTGTTGGAATAGTTACTTATTGGAAATGAAATGCAGGAAGGAACGAATCCAGTTGTTGTAAGGACCAGGAATGAGAGAAAAAAGCTTTTGTCTGGAGAAAAATGCACAATTGGAAGTGGTGATATTATGGAAATGATACCAGGGCATTACCTTTTCAAGTACCTGACCTCGAAGAATATCGAAAGTTCATCAAAACAGAAAAGACCTCTGGATGAAGAAATCAATAACAGCAAAGACCAGGCTTATAGCAGCAAGAAAACACGGAACATTTGTGATGACACTTTGGTGAGAAATTCGAAGGTACAGCCCTTCCTGTTTTCATTTATGCTAAAATACTATTGTTGAGAAGTGCAAAGTTTTGAATTTCACACTTTGTTTTTGTGCTTTTTAGGACAACCCAGAGCATAACAATTCTTCAGAAGGTATGCGAAATTTTCGAATTTCTCAGGAAAAGTTGCATTCAACTTTTAGATTGTTGCGAGTAAAAGAATTGCCAGAGTGGGCAAATACAAATGCTGTTTCCATCTGTGATGTGATCAAGGTAAGAGTTTAAACCATGGACCTTTAATTAAATGATGGCAGCTTTGAATTTCCTGGCATAGTGGGGACAGATCTTTATGTTCTTTGTAATTTTTTGTTTGTAGGGAAATGTGTTAGTTGCTATTCTATCAAATTATATGGTGGACATTGATTGGCTACTTTCGGGTGAGTTCTTTCACTTAAGGCAAAATATCTGATTGCTGATGTTTTATAAATGCTAAATCTTTTCTTTACTTATGGTATTCCAACTTAATGAAAAAGTGTACAATATCAAAATATGACAAGAAAATTGGTATTTTTAACTTTTCATTGATTTGTCAAGAAGATTAATCAATATGGTTGTGCACTGAATTCTCTGCAGGACAATGTTTACTACCATCCTGTGTATATTAATTGCATAAACAATGACGCTTAATATTCTTTTTGATTTTCCTCCATTTTGAATTCTCTAGGTATCATTTTGTGGTAGTGTTAAGTAATTTACTCTCTAGTTTGGTCGTTGTCATTCTGTTACGTCATACTTTGTTTTGTTTTGCACTTATATTTGACTATCACCTATGATACTGTTAATCTCATTTTTTTTCCTTCGTTATGCAGCATGTCCCATGCTTAAAAGAGTCCCTAATGTTCTCGTTGTTCATGGAGAAAGTGATGGTACGCTTGAGCATATGAAGGTTGGCAGAAATCTCTAATTTATAAGATCTTGCTGTTGAAGGTTCTTTTATATGAGCTTTAATTTTGTTTACTAAATATTTTCTAGAGAAAGAAGCCTTCTAACTGGATTCTCCACAAGCCTCCATTACCCATTTCATATGGAACGCATCACTCGAAAGCCATGCTTCTTGTGTATCCTCAAGGAGTTCGAGTCATAGTACATACCGCAAATTTAATATATGTTGATTGGAACAACAAAAGCCAAGGTTTGTGGATGCAAGATTTTCCATGGAAGAACCAAAACAGTGCAAGTAAGGGGTGTGGATTTGAAAGTGACTTAATTGATTATCTGAGTGTACTGAAGGTACTATTATAAAATTGGATTTCATTACTGAATTATTGAGTTCTGACTAGCTTATTGATGTGTACTTTCTGAGAATCAATGCTAATTTCTAAGAAGCTATTTTAAGTTCCTCCTCCTATTTTGGAGATAGTTCATCAATGCTAACCAAATATTACCATTTGTACAGTGTACCAATTTATTTTACAGTTGGTTTTAAATGACTGATTCAGCATTTACTTTGTCAATGGCTACATATTTTCGAAGTCCCTAGGCAACAGTTGTGGATTCTATTAAAGAATTTGGCTTCCATTTTTTACTATTGTCTTTTTTTTTTCCTTTCCCTACGATTCATTTTTTCTAATTGATCATTTGATAAAATTCTCACATCTAAGACTCGGTACTGGTTTTTTGCTTGTCGTGTGTCATTATTATTATTATCTATCCTTAATGTAACCATCACTGAAACAAACATGGTATCATATTCCAGAATTTTGGGGCTGTGAGATCATTTCAGAGTCCAGTAAATAATTTTGAAAGTCACTAGTGCAAGTAGCTCTTGAGAGGGTTATGAATTTTGATCAAAATCAATTATTCTGCTCTAGATTCACTGAAGTAGCAGATTGATGGTAGAAATATTTAAACCAGTTCTGCTTGGGGATATGTGGCTTAGAACTGGTTTATCAGCTGATACTTGAAAAGAAACTAGGTCGCCTATCAACATTTGATTAACAGTTACAAGGATAATGCCAGACATTCCCTTGTTATAATATATCCATCTACTTCTCATTAGTTTTCTTGTGATATTTGTTTGAATGCTTGCAGTGGCCTGAATTTACTGCAAATATACCATCCCTTGGTAGCGTCACAATTAATTCATCGTTCTTCAAGAAGTTCGATTACAGCAATGCGGTGGTACTCATTTATTCCCTTCTTTTCTTTCACTCATTGCAGGATTTTTAGCTTTTCCTGTGTCATGTTCTTTGCTGTAGTAAGAATTTTTAGTTTCTTCTGTTGAGCTGATCCATAATTGGAAATTGATTCAATACAGTTCCCATTTAGCCAAATTTGATCTTGATGCTCTGAAAGGTGGTAAATTTTTGAAACTTTTAGTTGTATTTTATATACCTGGGGTAGTTGCTTGAATCTTTTATTGGTTGGATGTCCTGGGAGCAGAAGAGTAGTGTATGGTCAACTTTTTAGTGATTCCATCTTTTCATGCAGTACCCAGGTCTTAGTTCTTGAAGTAATGAAGTCTGTTATCTTTTTGGTGCTATGGGGGGCCTATGCCCTACTTGCACATTTTGCAGTATTGGAGTACAGAATCCAATTACGTCTCTGAACATTCTATCTCACTCTCCAATTACATGCAAATGTCCTAAAGTTTGCATGGCCAGTTCTTCTGGAGTAATCTCTCATACTTGAAATGATTGATCTGAGAAGCATTTGAACAACACTTGTCCAAAATTAAATTATTGTGATAGTTTTGTTATGGCATCTGAATTTTTTAATTCAGATATCTAATGATATTTGATGTCCAGGTCAGGCTGATTGCATCTGTACCAGGATATCATTCTGGTTCCAATTTGAAAAAATGGGGACATATGAAGTTGCGCACTGTTCTTCAGGAGTGTACCTTTGAGAAAGAGTTTCACATGTCTCCTTTAGTTTATCAGGTAAATTTTGACTCTTCTTGAATGCCGTGAACACGCATCTGTTGTCTAATTGTGCAAGTATTAATTCTATTGGCTTGATTGGACAATAGTTTGGAATTAACAAGATGGCTGTAAGAGGGCCGTTGCTGATACCTCTTTCATTTTGCTTATAACCGAGATAGTAGGAATACCAAACTTTTTGAATCACCATAGCTCAGTAAATGGCTAGATTGAAACTACCGAGAATAGCAAACATGTCAATTATAAATATGGTTTCGCATATTGTGGTGGTGGTTCCATCTGGAAATAGCTATCTTTGTGATGCAGTATTCATTTCAGTTCTCTTCATTAAATGAGATTCAATAATTATTTGGCCGATACACATACGTAAGGTGTACATGGATTGACTTCCTCTATTCTATTGCTTTCCGCTCATTTTATCTAAATGGTGATGGGGTTGTCAAAAACTGTTTCTTTGGGGAGTCTGTTAATGGTATAGGACCTTAGGTTGGACGCATGATAATTTAAGCATATGATACAAATATAATGATTTGTTCTCACAAGGATGTAACTTCATTTCATGCTGGTTACAGTTCCACTGTAATGTACTTTATTTTTTTCTTACATGAAGTTGGTATGGAGATGTTGCTCCATTCTTGCTTTCTCTTAATGCTTTTTTATTACTGCTTTATTGCAGTTTTCTTCGTTAGGTTCTTTGGATGAGAAGTGGATGGCTGAGCTAACAGCTTCAATGTCAGCCGGGGTTTCGGAAGACAAAAAGCCTCTGGGTCTGGGGAAGCCTTTGATAATATGGCCAACTGTGGAAGATGTCAGATGCTCTTTAGAGGTAATATCAAGCTTTTTCCTTTCATATGTGAGTAGTTCTGCTATAATTCACATCATTATTTGGGCGATCAATTCCTACGTAATTTTCCATGGTATAGAATGCGGTTTTGTTGATGTTTTGGTCTAAATTTTTGTGAACTTTCTTTTGCACGTAAAAATGTAAGTGATGCAAGGGTAGCCACATATCTTTTTTAAAAACTGAGCTATGAATAGAAATTCAGGAATAAACTAAGTTGAAATTACATGTAATTGGTAGTCATGGAGTAGTTGGTTCCTGTTTTTGTTAAATATATTTCTATGCTATAAGAACTGTGCATTTTTGTTGAACTTCGAAAGATCTACTTAATCTTAAATGTTTAGCATTCCTTCAGGTAGGTGTGTGTATTTTTTTTTCTTCATTCTTCAGGGATATGCAGCTGGAAATGCCATTCCAAGCCCGCTAAAAAATGTGGAGAAAGAATTTCTGAAAAAGTATTGGGCGAAATGGAAGGCAAGCCACACTGGTCGCTGGTATACCTATCTTGCTGTGCTCCCATTACAATTTTTATACCTTTGTTAGTTCGAGTGTTTAATGGTGATATATCGTTGTGTTATTTTCTTTTGCAAGATAGAGTAATGGACCAGTTGAGTGACAAAAAAAGATTTATGTAGTCAACCCCAAATTTATTGTAATAAGTCTTAGCACGTGTTACTGGATATCATTCATTTGATCGCTGAATGGTTGAACAATCTTAACAAGCTCTCAGTATTTAGGTGCTTATGATTTTTTTCATTGGTTTTACATAAGGATGATTACATTTTTGTTTTTCCATTGTTTCAGTCGTGCAATGCCTCATATAAAGACGTTCACACGTTATAATGGTCAAAACCTCGCGTAAGGGTCCTATCAGATGTCACGTTTTTGGAGTTTAGTTCCTTTATGCTAGATAGCTGTGTGACGCCATGCTTTGATTGTTGAGACCTACATTGTTTTATGAATAGATGGTTCTTGCTTACTTCAGCAAACCTCAGCAAAGCTGCATGGGGGGCTCTTCAGAAAAACAGTTCTCAGTTGATGATACGCTCCTATGAGGTATTTGTATTCAGCTGAGAAAATTTCGCAGGTTCTTGGTTAAATGTGCCACTTATAGTTTGACTTGTGTGTTTGATTGTTTCTTAAAAAATTTCAATGGTTCAGTGAGATCTCACTGATGGAAGATGTCTTTTTCTCTACAATATTACTGTATATTACAAATTTTTATCCAGTCTCAGTATTTTAACTTTTTTACACCTTTATGGAACTGAATCTTATTTCATGCTTTGGATGCTCTGCAGCTGGGAGTGCTTTTTTTGCCATTTTCTGGCAATCATTGTTGTGAATTTTCTTGTACGGATAATGGCAATCACTCGGAGGTAAAGAGTCGTGTGCCCTTCATTTACTCTTCTTGTTCCACACTGTGCTAATGCTTTTATAGTATATAAATCTTTTTCTCACCTTTGGTTGAATGCTGAATTTTTTTGAGCGGTCAGGCTAAATCAGTATCATCAAGTTCTGTAGTGAAGAGAACAAAGCTGGTCACTTTGGCTTGGAAAGGAAACCGAAATGCAGAATCTACCGAAGTAATTCAATTGCCCATCCCTTGTGAGCTTCCTCCTAAACCGTACTCCTCTGAAGGTACATCACTGCTCCAGATGCTTTTCAGCTCTTACAAGTTTGACACGTCAGATAAGATGGATTAAACTTTACTGGACATTATAAAAGGAGAAAAAAAGCTAAAATCTTCCTGTATTGTCCAATACTTATTGAACATGCGCTTTGTGTTTGGAGCATTTCTTACACTAACACTGCTCAACCCTACCCCATTCCCATGTCCACCCGCTCTACAGATGTACCCTGGTCCTGGGATCGCCGATATACGCAGAAGGATGTATATGGTCAAGTTTGGCCCCGCCAAGTACAACTATATACTTGCCAAGATTCATGATGTAAGTAATGTAAAGTAGCGGTTTCCTAATTTGCTTCCGGTAGGGTTGGTTAAAATCTTCTTAAGTTAAAACTATCGTTAGTGCTTGTGCTGTCCGAACAATTAGATCTCAGTACTTACTGTTGGAGTTCAATGTTTTCAATATGTTAATGATATTTTTCAGTTGTTTTCAATTATTCGATGTTCATTTCCATCTTTTTCCCGCTTGGAGGTAAATTTAGTTATATTGTGCACTGGATAATTTGAAGTTGCGGCCATGCAGTTTTTGTAATAGAATAGGCATTTGACCACAAGATGAATGAGTGTAAATCCATTGACACGCAAGGAGAAATGCCTAAAAAACTTGAAGTTGTTGCATACAATCACATCGAACACTCTGCTATGGTAAAAAATGTGTCGAAAATGGCTTGACCTTGAGATAAATTGTATTATCTTACTAACTTTAATTTCTTCTATAATATCTAACTCAAATGGATGGAGGCCATAAAATCTCTCTTAAATCTATCAAAAAGTGAGTCGCTTTCGATACTAAAAGTGATCCTTCAAAATATGTGACATATTTGAATGGATTATCAAAATTGAAAAATGTTACTCCAATAATACAAATATACAATGTTGATAACGGCTACTTTAAAGGGAAGAATTTGTTATTTCAAAATTATCGACTTAATGAAATATGTGCCGAAGATTTTTTTGTGAAAAAATGTTTTCCTAAAAAAGGTAAATGAAAAACATAACGAAAAAGGAAGAAGGATAATATACAGAGCATAATATACGGGAGTAGATAATTTTGAAACAAAGATTTCAATTCCAATTACCAAGAAAATAAGAGGACAAATCCAACTGTATTGGAGGGCCCTATGTTCTTCACTTAAAAAGAAATACCTCCACGACATTTTATCCCGTTCTCTCTCTCTCTCTCTGGAAACTAATTTCACTATTCGATTTTCTCAAGATCCCAATTCTCCTCTCTGATCAGGTAATTCTACTGTTCAATTTTACAACTTTGATGATCATATTGTATCTGAATGTTTGCTTAGTAATTAGTGTTTCTTGTGTTGTTATTTTTGTTAAAAATTGGTGTAAATACGAGAATTTTTCTATTTATATATTGTGGGAATTTTGTCTTTCTTGATCTTTCTGAAAGATTGACAAAATTATGTCTTTTATTGTAAGCACATCCAGGAAAGGTGATGACGGTCGAATCTTTTGTGGAAAACCGAAAAGATACAGGTTTTGATCAAGAAGAAAGATTTATTATGTTTTATACATAAATTGCAGGGAATTAGTATCTTGGAATTTTCATTGCTTTCCTTATAGAATAAAAGAATTGCTCTTTTATTTCTTTATGATTATATATGTAATTATGTTTCTGCGTGAACGTTTGTGAAGAAACGAAAGAGCCATCAATATTTCGTTTGTTCCGGTTAACTCTTGTAGCCAACTTTCATGTCTGAGCTTGACATCCAGGTGGTTATCCCCTTTGGTAAGTCTATTTGTACACTTGTATATGAATAGAGCAGCAGGATTGTTCAGATTCTTTATATGGCTTTCCACAATATGACTAGCGTTCTGTGTAATTTGTTTTTTGGGGTTGTGAACAGATCCTTTTGCTGAGGTGAATGCTGAAGACTCAGGTGCTGGGTCGAAAGAATATGTGCATATCCGGGTACAGCAGCGCAATGGTAGAAAAAGCCTGACTACTGTCCAGGGTTTGAGGAAGGAGTTCAGCTACAATAAAATACTCAAGGACCTTAAAAAGGAGTTTTGCTGCAATGGCACTGTTGTCCAGGATCCCGAGCTTGGCAAGGTTAGTATTTGCCTCTAGAAAGTTGTCCTGTCCATTTGCTGTTATGTGTGGTGCGTCTTAAAGCTTCCAATTGCACAGGTTATACAACTTCAAGGTGATCAGCGGAAGAATGTCTCAACATTTCTTGTTCAGGTAGTGCTTTGCTATAAGTTCTTACACATAGTCTTTACGGTTTTCCTGAATATTTTCCTGCCTTAACAGGCTGGCATTGTGAAGAACGAGAACATCAAAATTCATGGGTTTTAGATATCAACAGGAACATATTGAACACTGTGGACTGTGGTTGTGACTTCTGCTCTATTAGGGGCTTGTTGCATGTTAACATCAATTGGTCATAGTCGTGCTACTTTACGTTCTCATTGTTGTTGTACATCAGCATGCTCGATAATATAACTATGCATTGGCTCTATCACTATGTGCCGTTTAATGGTTGTATGCTATTACCGGCCTTATGCACAATCTATCCATTTTCATTTAGTAGATGTTCTGATCCTACATTTCCTTCCGTTTTATCAGTTCACACCACGACAAAATAGAATATAGTTTTCCTTCAGTAGCATGCCTTTCCAGTAAGATTGCGCAATTTTTGTGTTCGTATACAATACGTCTCAGAGCTGGTTTTCTGAAAAATGATGAATGACTATCCAGGGAGTAAAGTACATTGCGCCAAGATTCTGTGATTTTTAGTTGCAGTTCAAACCAAAGCAAGCTACTACAAAAGCAAATAATCTAACGGGTTGGGTTTCCAGTCCTCTCAGGTTTAAGTGAGAGGCGCAAAGCTTTAACAGTTACAGCAAGCTGGTGGCAAGTAGAATTTCTTGTTTTCAAATACATTTCTAGAATTTGTTTGAAAAATACAATCTCATAATAGTTCAGTCCGAATTCCAATTCAGCAAAATATTAAGGGAAAGATGTTACATCAATTAAAAATCTAAATATTAATCAACATAAAAGTGTGTGAATGAGCCACGAATTTTTCTCCATAACCAAATTGCAGTGGGGTTCTTCATAGCCATTTTCCTTTTCTTTTTTGGCAATATATATTAGTGTACTTCAGTACTTCTTTTTAATATTTCAAATCTTAATGGTGGCAGTTGACTCCACTGCCTTCTTTTGTATCAGTAAGTGGTTTGGACTACTCGTTTTAATAAGGTTGATATAACAAGATAATGTAAAAGAAAATTGAAATTCTCTACTAGATGTATATCAAGATCCTACTCTATGGAATGAAAACAGTAGCCTTAGTAGGTCACTATCCCTTCCTCTCAAATGGCTGACTAAGAATACTCTCTCATTCTTCTTCTACTGGTTCTCAAAGGCACCTAAATTCTTGCACAATATATACTGTCCTAGTGTCCTTTTTCATTTCTTGCAAAAAGTGATAATGTTGAAACAACTCTCTCGATCTTGATTTCGAAGCTGGGGTCGATAATTTTGTGAACTGAAGATGAAGGATCAATGTAATGAGGATGTACAATCTGGTCGGCGAGAGGTAAATTGTCCTTTCGTATTCTTTAGGCCAATTCATGAGTAAATGCTTCTTGTTATAGTTTGTATGCTGCAGAATTGTGTGTTCGAGAAACTTATCCCTATTATTGTGTTCAGATGGTCTTTGATAGCTGAGAGAATACCTGGCGGAACTGCCCAGGAAATTGAAAAGTACTGGAATTCTAGATTGTCCGCAAAATCAATGATGCATAAAGAAATATTTGAATTGCTACAATCTGCCAAAATAAGTAATATATGTATGAATTTTGTGGAGGAAGACAGAAAAGCTGCTACTTCTGCCATGGAAGAATTTGTTGAAGTGCCAAGTATAGATCCCATGTTCCAGCATATAGAGATCATATTTCTCAGTATTTTCCTTTTAATTTTTATAATTTACTTGTCTACCATCAATGAAAATTGCTACTGGTTGTATATCTGGTATCCATATTCGATATTCTTCCCAGCCATTTGTGTAAAAGTAAGTCGGGTCACGCAGCTGTCCTTTGTTTGGCCATTTGAAGAGATGGCCATCAGGCCATGCCCACTATCGAATATGAAAAAAAATAAAAAGCTGAACAATTGCCACAAGTACTACAGAAGATAGCTCGCTGAATTCTGAGATCATAGAAAAGTGCATTCCACTTCTCATACAGCTACCGAAGATATAAAGCAAAAACCAACATCAGTCGTTACAGTAAGATTACATTGAGTTCGAGAGGATTGCAAATATTATACAGTTGTAATATTAGCAGGAGAAACAGAATCATCAAATCAAACTAGTCTTTCATCATACATTGCTTTGTTTGTAAAATTTGGTATCAAGTACTTGCTTCCCACACATTGCACATACTCCTGCATTATTAAAGTATCTCAGAACACTCCACAAAGCACGCATTCATTACAATAAGATGGACATAAAAATTGCAGAGAAACACAAACTACCTTTACTGTAAGCACAGGTATGACAATACTTGCCATCTTGATGGACTTGCTGCTTACAGATAATGCACTTGGTTTGTCCATAAGGTGTCCATCTGCAAGACAATCACTTTGCTCATAATTGAATACATAAGAAAAAGGCGCAGCCATAGTGCAGCAAAATTTCATATAAAAAAAAAATATAATCTTTTCTAGTAGAAAAGCAGCTTAAGAATCCAAAAAAGAATGAAGGGCAAAGCACGAGAACAATCGCAAAAGCAACTACTTCATCAGGTGAAACAGACTTCTAATGACATGATATATAGTACATTCTATGAGCACTTTTTGTAGATGGATTAAAAGTGTTGATCCATATTCCATCAACACCTTCTAGCATTTCCGATGGGATGTTGATTGTGACTCTTCCTCTACAGACTCATCAAACTATCACGTTGGTTTCTTGTACCCCAAAACAAAGCTATTCTATAAGACCAAAAAGCACATCCTAGTCCATCAAATAACATTCATTTTAGTATTATTACAGTTCTACAGAGATAATTAGTAAAATGAAGTATAAACCATAGGTTACAGGAATTAGCTACTATATGACTGCGGACCAGCACATATTTCAACTTCTCTTCATGGGTAAGCACGTTCAGAACTCCACATGGTTACAACATAGCTTACAACTTTCAATATCAATAGTACAGAATAACTACTATAGTCAGCAAAATCTTCAAACTTATATTCAAAACAAATCACACAATATCTAGCAAATACAAACGAAATCCAATATATTGGTAAATTTAGTGGAAGAAATCCCAAGCCTATTGATAATAGCGCCAAATTTTCCAATAAATACAATTCCAAAATGCATATGTAACCTTACCACTTATTCAATTAAACAAAAACTGTCTTCAAGAAAACAAATATAAAAAAATGAAGATAATTGTTGGACCTGTGCTTTTTAGAGAGGAGCTTGTTCTCGTTGATCTTCCTGCCGCCGCCTTCAGTGGCGTTGTGGGCCCCTTCTTTCCATTTGTCTGGCACTATCACCTTGGACAACTTCTTCTCGCCTACACATATATTCATACATACCCTTATATAAAATACCCAATCGGACAAAACCCTCAATAGTTAATTCAAAAATTACACCGATCAAATATATACATGTAATTATATAGGATAAAATTGAGGGCACAGAGCAGAAAGAACTTACATTTTTCGCAGACCATTCTGAGCTGGGAATTAATAACCCGATGGAAGAGCAGGGAATTCGTTGGAGAAGGGGAAAGGAAAACGATGGTGTTATTAGAGTAACGCTAATTGGCACAAAACGTCCCAACCCTTGACGTGAATTATGAAAATCATCCCTACCTTTTATTTCTTGGCATTTATACCTCTACCTTCAACGTTTCGTGAGCTGAAGGTCCTTTTCACTATGTTTTAACGATTTTACCCTCCTAATCAAATATAAGTTATATAACAAAAGCAAAAGAAAAGAAAAATAAAGAACAAATTGCAATTATGTGTCCAAACTTTTTAAAAGGTGCAAATGAGTCCAAATTTGAAAAAACCATCACCCATAAGCCGCCACTTTTGAAGCAAAAAATCCTCAACCAACCACCGTCCAAACCACCAAATCTCCATACCATCGAAAAGCCCTCACTCCACTCTACACATACCACCCAACATCCAACCTTCATGCCAACAGATTTGGTAGAAATTGGAAGCGAAAATACTCTACTCGCGAATGCAAAAATTGTCGGTACCACCTATTCCGGCGATACCCAACATTCTAATCGATTCTACACACCAATACGTCCCTGTCCATGGTCCTCAAATGTCCTTTAATGCACACAATCAAACCCAATAAGCTGCAACTTCGAACACAACTGCTACACAACTTTCAGGAGATTTTACCGGCACCGATGGTGGGACCCATGATCACGGACCACCACCTCAGGTTCCTACTCTTCATGGCGCATCCAATGAACATATGAGTCTTCCCCAATTTCGCCTGAACATGGCAGTTCATTCATAAATGAAGAAGATAATCCAACCGTTTCAACCCCCTTTCAATTGATGTTCCTCCACATCTCCAATCAACAAATTACTCCAACCAGCATACAATTCCAGGTGTAACAACTCTAGGTAGGGAATCAATTGCTGCAATTCACTACTCAAACAAAGCAATTTTGGATTTGACCTAAAAAACTTCCCACTCAGCCGAGGAGAATTTCTATTGATTTTGCCTACATAATTTGTTGTTTGATTGATTTGTTTATGGGTATGTGTAGAGGGGGGTGAGGGCTTTCCGATGGTATGGAGGTCGGTGGTTGGTTGGAGACTTTTTACTTCAAAGGTGGCGGCTTAGGGGTGATGATTTTTTTCAAATTTGGACTCGTTTGCACCTTTTAAAAAGTTTGGACACATAATTGCAATGTGTTCTTTATTTTTCTTTTCTTTTGCTTTTGTTANGGCGGCTTATGGGTGATGATTTTTTCAAATTTGGACTCGTTTACACCTTCTAAAAAGTTTGGACACATAATTGCAATGTGTTCTTTATTTTTCTTTTCTTTTGCTTTTGTTATATTTGATTAGGAGGATAAAATTGTCAAAACATGATGAAAAGGACCTTCGGTGCACGAAACGTTGAAGGTAAGAACATAAATGCCAAGAAATGAAAGGTATAGACGGTTTCCACAGTACATGTCAAAGGTATTAACGTTTTGTGCCAATTAGCCTTAGACTAAAATACCCTATAATAACTAAAGAATGTAGATTGAAAATATGATAATGTGTTTGATTGATATTATCGAGGAATGAATGTATTTTAAATAGTGATATGATGATAAATATGTAGTTAAAAAGTAAGGAAAAGTTATTGATGTGATGCAAAATATTATTTTATTGAAAAATGTGTGGTTAAAAATGAGTTTTTAAAGAATGTATGTCAAACAGAGGCTTAAGAGCGAGAATTGGTTAAATAGCCTAGTCGAACGATGTCTTTGATTAAATAACATTTTCTCAATGTTTCCTGTCCAATGACCTCCAATTATAAATACAATAAACAAACAGTTCAAATATCATAAATATCCCCACCATGGAAAAATACCTTAACACCCTTATCAATCCAATTAATTCCCCAATTCAATTTTAAGTCCCCAAATCACAATTGCACGTTTTCTTCTCTTCACCTACCGTGCTTGCTATTCTAAAATCACGTTATTTATTATATTCTTCACATATTTTGAGTATCTTTTGAGTATTTGTACAAGAGTTTGATGAGCATATTATCTATGTTTTGATTATTTTTTCCCAACTCAAAGACCTCCAACAATAGACCCCCTAACATATGTAGGATATAAAAGTTGATCATGTGATAAAGAACGGTCAAAATGACGCTGATTATATGTTATCGAATTGGTGAAAGCACAAGTCATCCTATTGATTCATGTTGATTAAATAATAAGTATATATCTCTAATTTTATACCTATCATGTCCATCTTACAAAGCAAATAAGTTTCCTTATTGGTTCTCGAGGCACGAATAAGACATTGATGCTTATACTCGTGTTTACACAGATAACAACACAATGGTCATTTTCATCTCAATAACAGCACTTGTGCCATTTTTGTTGATTTTTCCTATATTTTGATTTTTTTCAATGCAATGAAATCCAACAAAGGATCTCCTAATGTACGTAAGATATAAATGTTGACCATGTGACAAAGAATGATCAAAATGATATAAATTATGTGTTATCGATTTGGTTAAAGCACAAGTCATCATACTGATTCATGTCGATTAAGTAATGAGCACATCTCTCTACTTTTGTACGTATCATGTCTATCTTAAACCAAAAAAAGTTTCACGTATTAGTTCTCGGGGCACGAATAAGTCACAGTTGCTTATATTCGTGTTTATAGATAGAATGACACAAGGAGCGTTTTCATTTCAGTAATGGCTCTTGTATCGTTCTGTTTATTTCTCATATATTTTACTTCTTTTTCAACGTAATGACATCAAGTATTGGACCCCTAATGTATGTACATAAAGGTTGATCATATGACAAAGAACGATTGAAACGACATAGATTATATGATATAGAGTCGATGAAAGCATGAGTCGTTTTATTATTTTCATTAGAATATAATTAAGAGCATACCTCTCAACTTTTACAAATGTCATATACTTCTTACCACTTAAATGAGTTCGACTTATTATTTCTCGAGGTACGGATAGGGCATGGATCCTTATAATTATTGTTTTCTTCTGAGTAAAGTCACTTGTGTCGTTCTGTTGAATTCTTTTATATTTTGATTTATTTTCAATGTAACGGTCTCAAGGAATGGACCTTTTAATGTATGTAAGACTTAAAGGTTGATTATGTGGATAAATAATGATTGAAATGACAAAAATTATATGTTATTGAGTTAGGAAAAAACACAGGTCATCCTATTGATTCATACCGATTAAGTAATGAGCATATCTCTGAACTTTTGTACATGTCACGTCCATCTTACAATGTAAATGAGTTCAACTTATTTATTTTCGGAGCACGGATAAGACGCGGCTGCTTATATTCGTGTTTACAATCATAACGACACAATGTTGTTTTCATGTCAGTAAAGACACTTGTGTGCCATTCTATTATTTTCTCTTATACCCTAACGGATGGGTCGTGGATGCTTATACTTGTGTTTATAGATAAAACGACAAAAAGCCTGTTTTTATTTCAATAACAGCTCTTTTGTTGTTTATGTTGATTTCCTATATTTTTCTTCTTTTCCAACACAACGACCTCAAGTATTGAACCCCCTAGTTTAATAAAGTCAGAAATGTTAATCACATAAACAAAAAAAAAAAAAGTTGAATTGATAAAGATTATATGATATCAATTTAGTGAAATCACAAGTCATTGTATTAATTCGTAAGAAAAATATAATTAATGAGCATAGCTCTAACCTTTTTAAACGACGTGTCAATCTTGCAACTTAAATGAGTTCAATGTATTGATTTCTCGTGGCACAGACGGGTGGTTGATGCTTATAGTTCCATTTTCATTTTAGCAATGACTCTTGTGTCTTTCTGTTGATTTCTCCTATATTTTGCTTCTTTTTCAACGTAAAGACCTCGAACATTGGATTCCCTAACTTAAGAAAGTCAGATAGGTTAATCATGTGATAAAGAACGATTGAATGTACATAAATTATATGATATCTAGTTGGTGAAATCACAAGTCATTGTATTAATTCGTTAGAAAATATAATTAATGACGCATCATTCAACTTTTGTAAATGTCATGTCAATCTCACAACTTAAATGAGTTCAAATTATTGGTTCTCAAAGCAAGAATGGGTCAGACAGCTAATATTCGTGTTCACTAACAGAACGATACAATTGTCGTTTTATTATCGATTAAGCTAATAAGGATATCTCTCAATTTTTGTATACGTCTCATGCGTCTTACAACATGAATAAGTTCAAGCAGTTACTCTCAAGGCATGAATGGTCTTAGCTACTTATACTAGCGTTTACCCACATTACAGTACAAGGGCCATTTTCATGTCCAATAACGGCACTTTTGTCGTCCTGTAATTCTCACCTATATTTTGATTTTTTTCTACAGGACGATCTCTAATAATAGACTCATTAACGTATGTAATGACACGTAAAGACACAAGTGCCGATCTCATGGACGCTTATAAATTTAGTAATGACACTTGTACCATTCTTATGGACAATTATAAGTCCAGAACTACATTTGTGTTGTTCTCATGGACACTTGTAAGTTTAGTAATGGCACTTGTGCCATTCTCATACTTTATAAATCTAGTAACGACACTTATACCGTTTTTGTGAGACAACGCGCAAGTATCGTTGTTTTTATTTTTACTTATATTTTGAAACAGTGTAATTACGTAAAATTGGTTAATATTTTCACCTAGAAATTTAAGAGGTATGTCAAACATATTCATTTAGTGCTTGTTTGTTACCAAATATTAAACAACACACAAAATATTCTTTAATCCTCTTCGTTAAAAAAACTCAACTAAAATCATACAAATAAACTATGAAATCATAAACAATGTATCTTTTAAACTTTTTCATGCTAATAACAACACAATGGTTGTTTTCTGCTCAGTAATGGCACATTTGCTGTTCTGTTGATTTCTCATATTTTTTGATAAATTATATACGAGAAATGTCAATCATGTGACAAAGAATGGTTGAAATAACATAAATTATATGATATTGAGTTGGTAAAAGTACAAGTCATTCTCATATATTTCTCCTATATTATTCTAGTGATACAAATGGGACATGATTACTTGTATGTAAGTAATGACACTTGTTTCATTCTCATAGACCTTTTTCATCTAAGTAACGGCACATATTCGTTCTCATGAACACTTTATGTTACAAACATAACAACACTCGTGTTGTTTTTATAAACATTTTCATACCAGCAATGTTTGTTCCGCTCCCATGAAAGCTTGTAACAAGCATAACGACACTTGCGTCGTTCTCATCTCCCTCTTATATAAGTTCAGTAATGGTACTTACGTTATTCTTATGGATGCTTATATTTCCAATAACATCACATATGTCATTATCATGGGGCAACTACAAAATGAAAAGATATGTACAACTGAAATGCAAACATTTAACATAAAAGACATCAACATAAATGTAGGAAAAAACCAACATAACGACACTTGTTCGAAGTCGTTGCATTAAAAAAAACTAAAATCTAGGAAAAATTAACACAATGACACGAGTGTCGTTATTGAGATGAAAACAGCCACTGTGCCGTTATGTGTGTAAACACAAGTATAAGCAATCACGTCTTATCAGTGCCCCGAGAATAAATAAGTGGAATTCATAGAGTCCATTATCAGGATTGTTTTGTTAAAAAAATCAGATATAGATGAGATTTTCGGAATGACACAAGTGTCGTCACTAAACATGAAAACGACACGTGTTGTTACATGTATAAACACGAGTATAAGCAGTCACAACTCATTTTTGCCCCGAGAAATAGTTTGTGGAACTTATTTATGTTTTAATATACATATGACACGCACAAAGGTTGGGAGATATGCTTATTAACTTAATTGACACGTATAAGTAGGTGCTTTCATCATCTCAATAATATCAAAGTTATGTCATTTCAATCATTCTTTGTGACTAGTCAATCTTTTCGTGTTATATACGTTAATGAGTTCATTATTAGAGGTTATTTCGTTGAAAAAATAAAGCTACAGCAGATAATGACTATAGTGCCGTTTTATGCAACATATAACGGCTAGAGTGGTGTTTTATATTCTAGATAGCCGTTGGAGTGTCATTATCATCTAATGGTTGCAGACAATAGCAAAAACATTAATACGAAACAACACCAACTAAATATTATTTAATACTATAAAAGTACAATGTACAAGAGATTTCTAAGAGTGTCTTTCTTCTTTCTTCAAATGTAAATGTGAATTTTCAATGTAGATGACATGCTAACCAAACTATTGTTCAAATACTCAAAAAAATATCCAAAATAAGTAAAGAATATAATAAAGAACATTACTTTAGGGTAGCAAAAACAATGACCGAAGAGAAGAAAATGAGCGATTGCGATTTTGAGGACCTAAAATTGAAGAAGATGTTATTTTTAAAAAATATAGATACTAGAGTTTTACCTGGGATTTGGAGGAGAACTAACAAGACAAAGTGATGAAAATTGGGGGTTAATGAATTAATAACTAAAGGAGAATTTTGTCATTTTACCAACTAAAATATTTTTTTTTTTCTTGTTTTTATCGTTGGTCAAAGGCCATTTCACCAAATACATTATCCAACCAAGCTAAATGGCCAAATTTCCCTTTCAAAACTAGACCGGACCGAGAAATGCCAAATCGGACAGTAGTCCGGTCCGAATGCATTAATTGGTCAAGCAAACAAAGGGATCAGTCAAGAACCGGTTAGACCACTTAATAACTGTCTGAATTGGATTGGTTTAAGAGGAACGAAACCGGTTCACATGGAACCAGATGGTTACCACTTACCAAGAGAAGTGTAAAATATTATTTTCAATTTTTAATGTCAATGAATCGAACCTGGGCTTCAAGCATGGAATTTCATGGGAACATTTGTAATATAATGTGTGCGAAATATATACATTTAGATTTAGCAAAATGTTTTCCTCTTTGTTTCAAAAATATATTTTAATTAAAATTTGGTTTAACAATGATTCGATGGTTGAACAACCAACCCATCAGTTGAACCATTGATCCGGTGACCTGATAATTTTTTCGGATTGACAATCGAGTCAGGTTTAATAACTATGAAAAATACCCTTCTATCTGTTGGTGGCTTGGTGAGATCCAATATAGGTTTCCTTTCTTTTCCTTCTCTATTTTTTTTAATAGGAAATTGCAGTTACAATCTCCTTTTTTTTTTAATACGAGTTATGTCCTATGTTCAAATAGGCTCATCTAGGCAGGTCTAAATATGGAGTACACTGAATATGAGAAAGAATATTTTTATTGGTGATATGTGTTATCGTAATCGATAAATATGTGCACATCATTAATACTTTTCGAACGCTCCATAATATAATTATATGTACTTTTCTTATGTTCTTTTAATCACGTGTCGACATGTCCTACACGTGTCCATACAAAGTAGACGACTGGACACACGCCTTTTTGTTTGGCAAAGTGATATTTTTTTGCTAAAATTTAAAAAAGAAATAAGGGAAAATTTCATAACTAAGAGTTTTAGTTACATCCATTTCAAATTTAAAAGATAAGGTTTGAGATTTCAAATTTCAGATTTTTTTAAGGTTTGAAATGTCAAATTTCAGATTTTTTAAATTTTATTTATAAATTAATTAATTAAACATATATTTTATTAATTAAATATATTAAGGTCATAATTTCATATAATTTGGTCACAAATTCTATATAATTGGTCACAAATCACAAATCACAAATTTTACATACAAAAGATATTTTACGATCACAATTCAAAAAAATCTTAGGTCACAATTTGTTCATCAGTCACGAATAAAAAATTGAAAAGTCACAAATTATTTTACGATCACAACTCAAAAGTTTTTATATATCATAATTTGTTCATCGGCCACAAATAAGAAATTTTACATGTCACAAATTATCTTACGATCACAATTCAAAAATTTTATAGGTCACAATTTGTTCATTAGTCATAAATCACACATGTTAAAAAGTTACAATTCAACTTCTTACATCACATATTATTTATTGATCACAAAATATCCAATTTATTGGTCACAATATCAATTTATCGGTCACAAATCGCAAATGTTGAAGTCGCAATTCAAAATTTTAGGTCACATATTATTTATTGGTCACAAAATATCATATTTATTGGTCACAATCTCAAATAATTGGTCACAAACACCCCCATGCGCATCACACCTACAATGCCACGCCACTCTTACCTGTAACAAGCAAAAATTGAAGAATATAAAAATCAAGAAAAGGAACCTCCTAAATTTATAGGAAACAAGACCTAATAATCATTGATATTAAGTGGAAAAATGTCTAGAATTTAGTAAGGAAGAATGCATATTAATGACCGGACGAAGACTAAGGTTCAGAGAACCATCCGGAAACAACTGTCGGATGGCATTTGGCCTCATGCTCGGAGTCAGACGCCCTAGCTTTTAACAAATAAGAAGGGATTACAACAGCTTTGTTGAATCCATTGTCATTATTCTCCCTCCAACCAAAGTCCTCTAGCATTCCAAACCTCTTCATGTGTCGGCGTCCATATATTAATCTTTTCTTCCCCAAATTGTTGCCAAGGCGGTGCGCGATCTTGAGCAGCGCTACTCCGACGTCTTCTCGTCTGGCGGTGACAGTGAGGTAGAGTAGAGAGAGTGTGGGATAGAGAGAGAAGAGAAAATGGACGAGAGAGAGAGAGAGAGAGAGAGAGAGAGAGAGAGAGAATGTGGAAGATGAAATAATTAGGGTCTTGATGTATATGGTTGGGTAGAATAAGAGTCTGATTGATAACAATTAAAATCCATATAAAATTGAAAATATGATCGTTATTGGATCCTACCCGTCTAATAAAAGTCAACAATAACGGCTAGTTTTTCGATTTTAATCTCTACTAAACATGCTCTAAATATGTATATTTAATTTTATAATATAATTATTAATATTATAAAATTTTAATTATCATCTGATTTTCGAAATAAAAACTTGTAAATCTGAATTTTGAAATTTGAAGTTTAAAATTCTGGTTGGATGTAATTTCGACAAGAAATAATCCCATAAAAAATCCATTCAACTCAAGAGGTGGCAATTGAGCCGAGCGGCTCGTCGGCTCGCCCGCTCGGCTCGTACTGTTCATGCCCACAAGCCGCTCGAGCTCGAGCACGGTCGAGCAGGGCGGCTCGTGGCTCGTTTAATATTATATATTTTTTAAAAAAATTAAGTGACGAGCCACGAGCACGAGCCGCTCGGCTCGTGGCTCGTCCATTTAAAAAAAAAAGTTGGTCACTGAATTTATTCAGTGACCGTTTTGGTCCTTACACGTTTTTTTTTTTTACTTTTTTTTATTTTTTATTTTTTGGTTTCTATAAATACCAACCTAAATCAAACTTTTTTTCC
>CAIGRR010040371.1:0-18431 GCA_903798365.1 Fraxinus sp. 1973-6204
GAACTTGGGTAGGACCATGTTTTAGTTCTTAGGAACCCTTTTCTTTTTATTGTTTTCTCTCAATATCTGACTTAAATCATATGACCATTTTCCTTCATAACATTTTCATCAAATTAGGTACGCTGTAATGGTTGTAAAGTCTGGATCCATGCAGAATGTGACAAATATTACGGGAATAATTTCAAGGTCTTTTCTTCATGCCTCATCTCTAAACTCTTTCTTCCTTACCATATGAATGCATAGTACAGATAGAACATGGATTTTATGGATCAAGTCATGAACCATTTTCCCTGTTTCTAGGATCTTAAAACCACTGATTATTACTGTCCTGAATGCAAAGCAAGGTTCAATTTTGAATTGTCAGACTCTGAAAATTTGCAGAATAAAACCAAGTAAGTTTCATATTTGCTTGCAAGTGCTTGTCTTCTGTTGGCAGAAAAAATTTGTCTGTTACTTCTAATCGTCTTATGTTGAATTCTTCTTGATGCAGAAATAACAAAAAGAATGGTGACTTGGTGCTGCCTGTCAAGGTTGCTGTCATGTGCTCAGGCGTGGAAGGCATTTATTTTCCAAGTCTTCATTTGTAAGCACGAATAACTTCCCCATGGCTTGTCGATATATTTGCATGCTTGCTACTTGTCTCTCTTAGTATTTTCCACTCTGAAATTTATTTTGCCTTGGTCAAGTAAGGTTTGTGATTTTGACTGAGTTATTGGTGATTTAATCCGTACTTTCTTGAACTCTATAACTAACATCTGAAATTATGTTTGAAAAAAGGACCTTTCTCCATGTACACAGTACACAAAGGTTAATATAAGGGATTATATAATGATACATGACATTCTACCATTTACCAGTTTAAAACACAATCAACATTTTCATCAAATCTTTTCCCCCCACATCATTTTATGTAATCCCTTATGTATCATTTTTATGTACGAGTAGCATAATCCCTGAAAAATAGATTCTCACAATTGGATCATGCTTTTTTTTTTATTTGATAACCGGGGATCTCCGGGCCAACTTGCGCTCACTTCGACTAATCCCACGGGGTCCTAAAGTTTACAGTCGGGTACTCATCTCAGTGGCCTGAGTGGACTCGAACTGGTGACCATTGAGGAGTTAACCCAACGCCTGACCAATTTAGCAACCCTATAGGGTTCGGGTCATATTGCTTTTGCTTGTAAAATGATGTCAATTACCAATCGATGGACATGTTTCTTTTCTTATCATGCTTATTGTGTTTCATATTTTCCTATTGTCTTTTGCAAGAACAGAACCCGATCACTAGTCTGGGGTCCTAACTATTTTCTGTTGAACTTGAAATCTGAATTATGCATAGTTGAAATATCTTGCTGATATTCTTGTGAAAGCTGTAATGTTGCTTTAATAACCTGTCTTGCTTCCCACTTTGAAGGCTGGAGGAAGAAATTTATTTTGTATTGTATGAGGGAGGTGTGGACCTTTTAGTAACTTGGGCACTACTTTAGCTTGAACTGGATCAGATTACGTTCAGCTCATGGGATGTGTCCCAGAAGTTTTGATCATTACAGATGGTATCGGAATGGACTTTGGGTAGCGTCTGTGTGGGAGTCTCAAGCTGAATGCGCAATCCCCGCCCACATCTTCTTTCTTCTTCATCTCTCTCCAGCCCCCTGCCCATCCTCCCCAACTAGTCCAGAGCCTCTTCTTCCTGCAACCACGCCACCCCCAATTGGTGCATCGCCCCCACATTTCCCTCTTCCCTGCGTCGCTCCCTTCACAACCCCACTGCAGCTACTCTGCTCAGCACCCACCCACTGCATGCCACCTTCTCCTGTTTTGTCCCATCAAGAAAGGTGGGAGTTGATGTGATGTCAGTTTTGACCGCCTTGGTGTTGGTTTTACTGAGTTAGTTTTCCTTTTCACTTATTTAGAAAAATAATGCACGACGAGGATATCTAAAACTTTTTAACAAGGCCTTGTAAAGAGAAATTAGAAAGGCTATTTTTCACTTTCATGTTGTGAGAAGACCATTTTTATTAGGCATAATGGATCAGTAATTCTTTCTTACAGCGAGAGAAAAATAGTGATTATTTTGGGGCCTTAGCTAGTTCTCTGGGCTGTTCCCTCTCTATGATGTACTTAATTATCCATTACCGAGAATCTGCATTATATCCTATCCTAAAATTTATATGAATTTAAAATTCTTTGTTTGATGTATGTTTGCACATTTAGCCCTTGTTTGGCACCCATTCTATTCTCATTCTCATTCTCATTTTTTTCTATTTTTCATTTCAACCACACATTCTCCAAATAAAATAATATTACACACAAATCTAATTCATCACTATTTCACCACACATTCTCCCATCAATCACTATTCCAAAATTTCTCATTTTCATAAAATGGGTGTCAAACAGGGGCTTAGTTTCTTTTGTTCATGTTATTGTCTTGTAATGTAAATTATTGTTAATTTTTTTGCGAACTGATGAATTCACAGTAGAACTGACCAAGGATTGAAAGTATAATTTGCTTGCCTGTGCTGCTTTTTTGTTTCAGCCGAAGGACCTTGGTTACACGTAACACCTTTTTTAGGCCGTAGATTACTCTTTGATTTCTGGGGTGTTTTTTCTTATGCTGACATCTGTAATGCTACCTCTTGCCTGCCTCCCTTTTGCAGAGTTGTTTGCAAGTGTGGGTCTTGTGGAACTGAAAAGCAAGCACTTAGTGAATGGGAACGGCATGCGGGTTCAAAAACCAAAAACTGGAAGTCAAGTGTCAGGGTAAAAGGTTCCTTGATACCTCTTGAACAATGGGTTCGTATTTGAAGCTGATGTTTCACTTGATGCATTCATTATATTCTCCAGGAACATGTAGGAAGGGGTTTAATTGTATGCAATAATAGATGTTCAAATTTTGGTGATCTCTCTAGTGATATAATATGCTTTACTGAGTAGATCATTGTCTCAGTCATTACACTTTGAGGAGGGGTATATGCATCCAATAGAAACTTTTTTGGCTTTACAGATGCTTCAGGTAGCAGAATATCATGCACTGAGTCTTGTTCCTGCCAAATCCCTTAAGCGTCCTTCTATCAAAGTACGGAAGAAGAAGTTGCTTACTTTCCTGCAAGGTATAACCTTTCCTCTGCTTTTGAAACTTATTTGTTGCATCTGCCTCGTTAATGAAGGAACTAACTTTGAAGTTCTTCAATGTGATAGAGAAATATGAACCTGTTTATGCCAAGTGGACAACAGAAAGGTGTGCTGTATGTCGGTGGGTTGAAGATTGGGACTACAACAAAATTATAATATGCATTAGGTATTTTCAGATATGAGCTTCATGTACCTGATTTAGCATCAATTAAATCTTGCCTTATGACAATAGATTGCAGAAATACAATAAGTGTATCGAACATTTAAGTTAGCCTTTACAATTGATTACTGAGACAATGAAGGCTTATCCACTCTCTTCCACCATCCAATAGCAACTTTTCCTATCCTTCTGCCCATAATTTCAAGCCTTATAATGTAGTATAAACTAGATGATTTTCTGTTCGTACTTGTATGTCTCTTAGCTGAACCTTTTTAATCAGACTGCCTTGTGTGCCCCAAAGATTGTGTTGATAGTGCATGTATTGGATAGGTGTAGCAACTTCATGTAATTCTCTTCATTTTACAAGACAAATCTTATACTAGTCCAGCTAAAAATTATGTCATCTTACTGTTGTATAAAATAGTTATTACATCGAGTTTGTTTTGCCTAGACGGTGATTGAATTTTAAGAACACTAGTTAATGGAAAATATAATCCTGATAAATCTTTGTTACTCTCAGATGTCAAATAGCTGTGCATCAAGAATGCTATGGAGCAAGAAATGTTCGTGATTTCACTTCATGGGTCTGCAGAACCTGTGAGACACCTGATATTGAGCGGGAGTGTTGCCTCTGTCCTGTGAAAGGCAAGGATTTGCTTCAGTTAACTATTTTAAAAATCATGATAGTTCTATTATTTGTCTGATTTTTAGCTTGAAGCAATTTATCATAGTTTAATGTAATTTTTTTTCCTTTAATTTAAATTATTTGAAAATGTTTTAAGTCTTATATGACAGTAAAAGAAAAACATTCTTGTGTTGTCTGCCATTTACTGTGTGACTAAGGCTTCATTTTGTTATAATTTGCGAAGCATATAAATATTGTAAGTTGTGCAAAATTATGATGAATTGATGATATATATTGAGCTGTAGCATTTCCAAGATTATGCAAGATTATGCTATGCTGTCTGTTCAAATATGAAAATCAAGGTGATCCGTTACATTTAACAAAAAAAATTATCATACTACCAAGAGTATTTTATTTGAAGAAGGTGCAGATATTGCCTCTCAAGGAATCATTATTATGTAATTTATTGAAAAAATGGCTTTAAAATATTTCTATTATTTTTGAAATTCTTAAAATTAAGTAATGTGTGATTGTCTTTGAAGTTGATTCTCATTGTTTCTGAATGACTTTTACTTACACGTGTTGGGAAATTTAGGGGGTGCTCTGAAACCTACGGATGTTGATCCATTATGGGTTCATATTACTTGTGCTTGGTTTCAACCTCAAGTTTCTTTTGGAAGTGATGAAAAGATGGAGCCTGCACTTGGAATCGTGCAAATCCCATCAAACTCTTTTGTGAAGGTATTTTTTCTAGTGAAGTGGCCCACTGGCCCCACTCCCCTTTTCTATTTTCATACAAATCAAGAATTTAGTGATTTCAGTCTTTTCGTGTTCCATTCATAATGTTTTTTTTAACCGAGAACAGCATTGACAACTGTGGGGACAAAATTTGCTTATTGTTTTGGTTATGTACATCTCTGTAGATTCCAATCATTGGGATGCAAAATACAGAATCATCTGATTGATTTTATAAACATGCATCATTATTAATCTGAATTATTTTTTGAATTTTTAAATTTCAGATTTGTGTAGTTTGCAAGCAAATTCATGGTTCTTGCACACAATGTTGCAAGTGCTCCACCTATTACCATGCTACGTGTGCATCAAGGGCTGGTTATCGCATGGAGGTAAACTTGATCAACCAAGGTTTTTATTAGTTTGGTGCTGTTAAAATCCATAACAACAGTATGCTTATCCACACTCAAAAAAGAGATTGCTGGCATTCATTTAAATTGATTCTTTTACCGTAAGATCTGCATTGCCACAGAAATAAAGAGTGTCTCTCTTTAATCTTCTTAAAAGTCTATCGAAGTTCCTTCAACATGTCTGATAAAAACCATCTAAAATCAAAACCCAACATTCTTGACGTGTTTAATAAGGTGGATTGAATTACATGTGCGGCTACACACAATATGCTAACCTCTACCCTCTGATGTGGTTGGAATGGCCAGAATTTGTTCTCGAAGTTTCATCTTCACAACTGTCGACTTTCCGTTTTGGTTAAATGAGTGTGTGGATTACCTTATCCAGGTTTTTATAATTTTATCTATTTTATACGTATTTAGGTGAATCAACCACTAATGTCCTTGCTCGTTTAATTATAGCTCCATTGCCTGGAAAAGAATGGGAAGCAAATTACAAAAATGGTTTCATATTGTTCTTACCACAGGTACTGATCCATCTTTCTGAAATTATGGACTTTTCTTTTTTACTACACACACACACACACATATATAGAGAGAGTAGTGGTGTCTAAACTGCATCTTTTCATGCAAATGTTGTCCTTCCAACTTCTTGGGATGTGCCACTTTTAGGGCTCCAAATCCAGATAACGTGCTTATCATAGAGACTCCAAAAGGGACATTCTCCACTAAAAGCCTTCTTCAAAACAGAAGGCATACTGGTTCAAGGCTAATTTCAACGAGTAGGTTGAAACTTGAGGAAGCTCCATCAGTAGAGATTGATGAGGTTGATCCATTCTCTTCAGCAAGGTGCCGGGTCTTTAAAAGATCAAATAGTAAGGTATGTCCTGTGATTTTTTTTTGGTGTATCATTGCATATTGGTCATAGGTAAAAGTACAATGTGATCATTTCAATACCAAGTTAGTATTTTATTTAGCAAGCATAGTTTTGCGCTAAATTGCATCCCTTATGTCTCATCCAGCATTGCCAAAATTTGTGGCTCCTGACTCTTTTTGTTTGATCCTGTCCTTATTTTCTGTTCTCTAGAGGGTAAGAGAGGAAGCTGTTGCCCACCGAATTATGGGACCTTCTCTTCATTCTTTAACTGTAATACAGAGCTTGAACGCAAACAGAGTAACTTTCTTCTCATGGTTCTTGATTTTGCTTGTGAAATTTATAAGTTTTATTTAAATCAGAATGAAAAAGTAAAAGGCCCTTGTTTAATTTTTCGGTTCCAGAAAAATACATATGCTTATTTTTGCCCCTCTTTGGTCAGAAAATAGAGAAGCCTAAGACCTTTTCTACGTTCAAAGAACGACTTCATCATTTACAGGTAATATTTAGTCATTGATGTTTTATAGTTATTTGTTTAGAGTTGAATAACTCACTCTCTAAATATTATTCTGTGACTCCAGAGGACAGAAAATGACCGGGTTTGCTTGGGGAGATCTGAAATACATGGATGGGGCCTTTTTGCACGTAGAAACATCCTAGAAGGAGAAATGGTATTCCCTTCTCCTGTGTTTATATGATTGAGTCGTTAAAAACGTCAATATAAAAAGAGGAGGAAGAAATATTTTTTTCCTTTTAGTTGTTCCATATTTTTTGACTGAAACCCTTGTGTTTTTTCTTGCATGTCTATGTACACATTATTGAATGGAATTCTCATATGGTTTGGCCAGGTTGTGGAATACCGTGGTGAACAGGTCAGGCGAAGTGTTGCAGATCTTAGAGAAGCACGATATCGTGCATCGGGGAAAGACTGCTATGTGAGTTGATTTCTTCTACAATCAAATTTAGAGCATGTTTGACTAATCTTAAAATAAAATTGAAGTTATTTAAGTAACTTTCTCTCCAAACATGTTTGGATTATAAAATCTTACCTATGTCAAAATAAGCAGCTTACTTATTTCCAATTCAATTTTCACAAGCCATTTTTTTCCCTGGAATATACTTGGTTACTTGTAAGTAAACTTAATGATCTTAACCAAACATGCTCTTATTCGGGTTTCCATGCACAGTCATTTTACTTGTGATAAATTTCTTTAACAGCTATTCAAAATCAGCGAAGAAGTTGTGGTGGATGCCACAGATGCAGGAAATATTGCAAGATTGATCAATCATTCTGTAAGTTTTGTCAAGATTTGTGTTATCTTTTCAAACCTGCAGTCGTATACTCAGTTCAAATAATGTTCAATGCGTCATACGATGTCACTTGTGATTTCCTTCCGTAAATGAAGGGGAGATCCCTAATAAATTGGCTAACAAGGTCAAGTTTTGTTTCTAGTTGATGGATCAATTTGTCCCTGTCCATTAGTTTGGCTAAAGGAAAAGGTGATGTGGCAGTCTAATTATTTGCCAACTAGACTGCCACATCATCTTTTTCTGAAACTAACAGACATGGATGAGCGCAACTTTTAAGTCTCACTATTCTGAATCTGTGGTTAACAGTGCATGCCCAACTGTTACGCAAGGATCATGAGTGTAGGCAAAGACGAGAGTCGGATTGTACTTATTGCCAAGACAAATGTGCCTGTTGGTGATGAATTAACGTATCTCTCTATCCCTCTTACACACCTATGCCTCACGTGCACGCATCGTTCTTGATAAAGCTAGTCGATTCATCTTTTAATAGTTCTCTGAACAATTTCCACGGGTGCAGGTATGATTATTTATTTGATCCAGACGAGTGCGACGAATTCAAAGTCCCTTGCACCTGTAAAGCTCCAGTGTGTCGAAAATTCATGAATTAGGATACAGAAAAGTATAGCCATTGTTTCTCCTAAAGGAACTCTAACCACCTTACAGCTTGCTTACTGATTTTGTAATTTTTTTTCTCAAAAGAAAAATGTATTTTTTATTTTTTTTATTTTTTTTTTTCATTTTCAATATTAATCAAAGCATAATAATAGGTCTCAGTTGACGCATGAACAAGACAATGTCATCATCCTTGGTAATTGAAGACAACATTGTTTCATTCTTCTATTGATAACTATAAATTGTCAAATTATTTATTTCAATTTGGATTTTAGCTTGTAACTCTTTTTATGGCATTTGCTTCTTACTGGAAGCAAAATATTTTCTCGACACAATTCAAATCATTGAAATTTCGTAGTTCATTGAGTTCTTGAATCCATTATCTTCAACTAATGACAATAATATGTTGCATCTTCATTTTCGTTTGCAAAGTCAGGGAATTTGTCGAATGATGAGTTGTGGAGTAATGAATATGGTAAGATAATGATTTGATAAATTCAGCGACCATTCAAAATCTTTTAAAGTTTAATGACCAACAGAATAATAATTTGATAAGTTCAACGATCATCCGAAAAAACTTGTAAAGTTTAATGATCAATGAAAAACATTATGCTAAGTTCATTGACCATTTAAATTTTTAACTCCATGGAAATGAAAAGGTAGAGAAGGCCTGTAGACCACAAGTCCTCTACCTGACTAGGTTAAATTGACAGGCAATACGTGTGTCTACGTTTCAATCTCTCCATCCTTTTTTGTTTTCACACGCCACAACAAAAACTGGAATATTAAGCATTCAAAAAATTCATTTCTAACATTCGTTCCCGAATCATTACAAATGTTTTCCAATGCAAGCCTCACCGAAGGGGCTTTTATCATTTTTTCTTGAAGAAAAGGTAACTAAAATAGTTTGACACCTACAAACAGGGGACTTGGACAAATAGACTCAAAATGGTTGCATTTTTTCCATGCAGAGTGGTAAATCACACGTATTAGATCGTTCCTTGCCAAAATCTTCAAAAAGCTTCATTTTTTTCTACTCCGAACAAAAGATTAGGTCGTCGATATGTCAAGAATGATGGCTCTATAGGAAAGGATCACTTGCCCTACATTATAATACATAAAAATAATAGAAAAAGGTAAATACAAAGTCACGAGAACATGAATGATTTGCATAAAGAAGTCTTACCATAAATTTCAGGAAAATAATGAAGGAATCTGGTGGAATTATTTACTTCAAATCAAACCCTGGCGTTGCAGATCGGTGTATGTCTTTTTATTGTAGATGTTGCCCTCTTGGTCTTCATATTCTTCTTCAAGATCAGGGCGCCATTTATTCACCCCTTGCCGTTCTTGGATTCTCTCCCATAGGTGCTTTGCTTCCTGGGTGATTAAAGAATAACATGCATTATACATCTTAGGGCCGTATTAATACTGTACAGTAGTGTCCATTCTATTAGACCAAACATGCCACAAATGTATGAATATTCACAATATAAATGCAGTCAAGTTCAGTATTCAGATGGATCGAGACACCAAATATCTGAAAAACAAATGACAGGATAATGATGGTATGCTGAAGTAACGTGTGATGAAAGCATACCTCAATAGACGTTATTTCATTGAAGTTCTTGGTATTCGGAATACCAAGACATCGCATTCCATGCTGATGCCTCCATTACTTGAAATGCCTCTCGTAAGCTCTCCGGCCCCAATAACTATGGTTCCCACAAATCTCACATTTGAACTCCTGAAAACATTCATAACAAAGTCTTGAGTAAGTTGACATCATCAAAATAAGTACAAATTATTAAAGACTCCTTAAAACAGAAAACCAAAGACAAGAAGATGCCAATACAATCTGAACCAAAACTGACTCATCCTTCAGTCCTTTCAATAAATTTACGCATTTCTTTCTATGTTCAAGTATGAACAAGATTTTGGCACAAAGGAAATTAAAAAATCAATAGGCTCCCACCATTTTCACAGCTCTCGCTTTTTTCATTTTCATTCTCTTGTAAACTGTGTATTATTTGATCACTTTTTTCATCTTTTATAAGCTTATGACAAGGACGTTTGGATTAGAAATTGAAAAGGAATGCCACTCAAGTGCTTATAAATTCAAGCACCTTCAGCAACAATCTTAGGTTACATATGAAGTTCACTTAGAAGCCTATCTATCCATGATATCTAGTAAATAGAGAGATTAAGGCATTAATATCTCACTTTCATTCAATAACACTTCTGTATTCCCCGCTTGCCAATATCCACAGTATAGGATTCCAACTGATAGATTAGCATTTTTTGTGTAGGCTGAGGAAATTTATTAATTAAAAATGTTGTAAAAGAATAAGATATCCACCATGGTAAGGAAGCTGCTGGTTAAAAACTTGTAACCAGTGGTATAAATGAACTATTGACTAGTAACTCCTAGAGTTCTTTTTAACCAATTTGAAGAAAATTTTAATCTAATGACTCCATTAACTTGTGATCATAAATGAAATATTACCTGCCCAAGCCCATGAAGCTTATACAACCAGTACGGGATGGGCTTCCCATCCCATCCCATCCCATGGGCAATTTCAAGGGATTATAGATCTGCTGCTCGTCATCGTCACTCTCAGATTCAGCTTGTACATCTTCCTGATCAAAAAGTTCAAATCAAACAAAAATATATTGCCAGGTAAAACTGCAAACAAATCAACAATGGGTGGACATATCCAAATATCAGATGTATAACTGTTTCAAGTTTTAAACAGACAAGGCAATAAAATAACTCATACTAGCTATTATCATTTCCTCCTTCCATCAACTGTGAAAATCTATCACACAATGCTGCAACACTAATCGATCTTTGCAATACTTTTGATGTGCAACCTATGAGAATAGATATTAAAAATTATCTTGGAAACGTAAAATATTAGATGGTCATTATCCTTTATACTTGCTATCGAATACCACGGAAAACCAATACACCAACTAGACAATCTTTACGAGGGCACCATTACCATTTCCCTTTTTCTTTAGTGCGCGTGTTGGGGGGTTGGGGGAAATTACCTCTTCACGTTCTGCTTCCATTTCCTCATATGTCAAGGCCTGTTTCTTCTCGACATTTTCTTTTGTTCTGACCATTGTCTGTAAACCAGAGAAAAGTTAATACACATGAGGGTACAACATCTTTAACAAGTAATGTTAAATGCACGTTTAAGAGAGCAAAAAGTACATAACTTCATTGATTTTTATCTAGAATCATCAGAAAGAAAGAGAAGACATGAAAAAAGGAAGATGGTCTTTTCTTTTGAGATGGATACGGTTAGCTCACCTCTTGCAACAAGTCACACAACCTTTTAACTTTGGATTCAATCAGGGCAATCTCTTTTGCATCTGGTATAGTTACAGAATTACCATTTTGTTGTGGACTGCGAGAGCCTTTCGCGAAATGTTTCCTGTCCAACTTCTCAAGAGGTGTATGCTGAAAAAGAAATATAACAAGATCAGCGGCTTTCCAGATCGATGATCACCAGGAAAAGATGATAAATCCTGACCTTTATAAGAAAAAGCCTCTCTGCACGCTGTTGAATGGTACCGCCTGTCTTCAAACCTAATGCAGCCAATGCCTATATGCAGGATATATATCATTCGATATGTACCACAACCAAGAAAAGCATCTTCTCATTATAACTTGACATGTAGGTATAGAAACTATGAATCCAATAGCCTGACATGAAAAGCATACAGTTGAAATATATACCAACTTATATACCAACTTGTAATCAATTGTNAGCAGCATCCTGTACACATTCTGGACTTATTCCCTGTACTCAGGGAATAAGTCGAAAAAGAAATATATCAAGATCAGCGGCTTTCCAGATCGATAATCACCAGGAAAAGATAATAAATCCTGACCTTTATAAGAAAAAACCTCTCTGCACGCTGTTGAATGGTACCGCCTGTCTTCAAACCTAATGCAGCCAATGCCTATATGCAGGATATATATCATTCGATATGTACCACAACCAAGAAAAGCATCTTCTCATTATAACTTCACATGTAGGTATAGAAACTATGAATCCAATAGCCTGACATGAAAAGCATACTGAATAAAAAATGCTACAACATGTCGAAGAGGTATTTTAGAGTACATGTCTGCATTTATTCATTCTGGGAAATTGCATGAAATTCATTGTTAATGTTTATTTTGTAAAGAATAATGCTAAGTGCACATTGTGGGGTTCACACCTTTGTGTACATTCCATTGAAATTCAAAAAGTGTTGGATGGGAAAGTGTTTTTTTTTTTTTAGAACTGTTCAATTATGTGTCGCTACATGGCACAATGTCAAAAATGATGCAAAAAAAGATGTACATATAGCATGATTGTTTTGTAAATCATTGCTTGGGCCTTACAGCATATTGCTACCTAAATCCTCAATCCATTTAAACCATCCAATTTATCATTCCTCAATACAATATTTTTTTTGTACAGTCCTAAAGTTTAGCACGAACATGAACTTGGACAATGAAATGTGGATTTCAATACCAGTTACTTTAAATTGAACATGCAGGAAAAACTTAGAATTGCTTCCGTGAACTCCTGCCATACCTCTTTTAGCCTCTCGGGTCCCACCTCCATCAGTTCTTCAACGGTACTATAATAATCAAGATCAATCGCAGAATGCTCTGCTGGAATGTCACCATTTTCTTGATCCTCATTTTCCCGTCCTTCTACCTTTCCTATTGCCCATTGTTCTTCAAATTCAGTGACTACCTGCCAGAAACCATCACTTTTAGAAAAAAGATCACATAAGTAGGATATTAATATTCTTCTAGAAGACAATTCATACTGAACTCAACTAAACCACTTTTTAGGGATTACACAACTTCCCGTATGGAAATACCTAATAAAATGGATCTATAAACTCTAGTTACTTGACTTCCATTCCTCGAAAAATCAGTGGATAACTAGATAAAAACTGTGCTACAATTACTTTGTCACTTCAAATCATAAATGACTCTTTTAAATTAAAATTTCACTGGCAAAATTTATTATTGCACGATACAGCTTATGATGGTACTGCCCGTCGACAGATGCCTATATGCGAGCTCATTTATGCAACGAAACATTACAGATCACAAATATTAGCCAACACAATTGCAGACTGCATGCACCAAAACAACACAAATATTTCCAGAATTAAAAATTTATACCAGAACTTCTCCTTACAGAGAAAAGAAGAATTATTTTTTATTGAAGAGAAAGCACAAACGTAGAGATTATATCTACAATCTATAGTTAAAAATACTAAAAATTAAGAAGGAACTGGTCTCCAATTATTGCAATTGTCATTAATATTAACCTAAAGGCAGATGCAAATACCTAGGATGAAATTATCAGTGATGAGAAGTAATAAGGTAAAGAAACACTTTCCAATTATACATTAATTGTCACAAGGACACGACTAAACTTCAGAAAAATAGGTGACATCTTTATTGCAACAACATAAGAAAATATGATTATTTTCTTTCTTAGAGATAATACAAGGGGCACCGATCATAAAACTCAATGTACAGAGAGAAGTTAATATTCAAAATTGAACCTTCGAGAATATTCTGCCAAGATCTTGCAGAGGATCTGTCCGCTCGAAAAAGTATATCAGATACTCCAATAATTTCTGCATATATTCCTGGTATTGCCTGTTGATACCAGAGATATATATTACAGAAATAGTTTGCATTATGCAAAACAGCAAGACATTGGACTAAGAACATGTTTGGTCGGGCTTATATATGTTACGGGAGCAAAACATAAAAGAAAATCTTTACCTCGTTAACTTCAATTTGCGAGATATTCTCTCTGGTTGAGAGAACACATCAAGATAAGCAGAGTACTCAATCTGCTCCCCAAATTTGGAGTTGATATAGTTGTTGAACAGTTCATGCAAATCAAGGTATCGTCCAACGGCTTCCTGAAAGTAGACATGTAGTTACTAAGTACAACAGAATACAAAAGAACAAGGAACATATAAATATTGCAATTCAAGTTTTTTCACATAACTTGCTCACATTTCCTCCCATGAAAATCAGAATTCCTACTTAGAAAACAAAGTCAAGAAAGCACTCACTTTCAGAAAATAAGGAAAGGTAACAACCGTTACAAGGTTAATCAGACATTACACCAAATTCTCAAGAAACGAATATGGAGCCCAGTTTAATGCCCAATAATGGACAACGAAAACCACAATTATACTTCAATTGGAAACTTTGTAAATTTCAGCACTCCAATATGTCCCTTAGCCACCGCCCACCAACATTAGAGAGCATCTAGCTCCAACAGATTTCTGCAGCAAACAACATGCTATGTGCAACATAAACCCTCACCCAGGCAGAGAGAACATCTAGAGGATTTGGTAGGCTGCTGCCTCATCTAACCCAAGTACGCTACAGGTTCTCCAAGTACCCTGAATAATTCCATTGTTAGGTCATTGTTTCCAACATGGTGGTACCATGGTCCATGGTGCTAAGTTGAAATCAAAACAATAAAACAATGAAATGTCAATATTGTTTCTATAACAGGAAAATCAGGGTATGCAGCAAACTCCAGAGACACGGGGCCAAGACATGGAAAGGCACTTCACCTTTCTTGAATTATTATATAAAACACTCGTCCAAGTGCTCTTAAGAGACACTTCTACATACATATTCAAAACCAAAATTTTCCTTCAATTTTGCCACACAATACCATCCATTCAGATTGCAGTTGATCATAATGGATCTTGAGGACCTCGAAAATAATAAAATATTGCCCAGTATTTTCTGTGAGTGTGTGCATGGGTGAGGGTGTGGGTGTGTGGGGGAGAGAGAGAGAGAGTAAACCTCCCCGCTGAACTCAATTTGTGGCTCCTCTTTGAGAAGTTGTTCATACTCGTCATTGGCATCAACAACTCGTGCAGCTGGATCTATGGTACTCACGAATCTGCATATAAATCAAATTTTAGGAAATAAACATTTTCCACGGACAAGAAAAAATTCATAGATAAACAAGTGAAAAGCATGCCCGTGTTGAACATAAAGAAACTTCCTTTTGATCATACGAAAAAACCCAGGAAATGCGAACCTCTTTTAATCTATCATAAAATGCACTAAAAACATTGGTTCCCGTGGCTGTTTGGCCTCCAAGAGCCGCAATCTCGTCCTTCCTGGAACTGTCTTTACCTTCATATATTTCAATCTATTTCAATAAAAACAAATAAATCAACTATTGCTTCTTGCATCATCACCACAAATATAAAACTATACAAAAAACGAAAAATGAATGCAAAAGATAATAATTGATAAATTACGAGTTTGTTAGTCGTGGAGGTGATTTGCTCTATCGTGTTACGAACGCGGTGGCTCTGGTAGAGTCGGTCCTTGTTGGTCGGCGGCTCTGGAGGTCCTTCACGATTAGCCGCTCAAGCCGCTCCACCTCTTCGTGGGACGCACGCGTCACCTCCAGCAGTGTCGATGACATTCTCTCTCTCTCTCTCTAGGGTTTTAATTTTCTCCGTCCGGTAGTAGCAGACGGCTCTCAGAAGATGGTAAAAAAGGACTTAAATTGTAACTGGGGAAAAAAAGAGGATCTATTTGAGTAAGATGTAAAATGATTGGGCATTTACTGTAAACTCATATTTTTGAGGGGTGATTTCGTAAGGTTTAAAGATAATGGAACTTTGGCCTTTTCGTCAAAAGCCACCTCATCAATATCCATAATTTTTTCTCCCAACTTCAAGCTGCGACTCTCGGCTCCCGAAAAAGCCATGAGAGAGTTGATCCGATCACTCTGTAACCACTGAAGAAGAATTTTTTTATTAAAATCTAAAAAATGTGGAAATTAATTAATCGATCAGCTTCAAGTGAATATGAAGAGCAGTCGGAAGACGATTTATTGGATGGAACCGAAGGCCTCTGTTCTCTTTCCCCTTTACAGGTGCAATAATTACATCATCAATTAATCAAAGATTTTTAGTTTTCGTTCAAAGATTTAGCTTATTAAGATTTTTTTTTGGGTTTTTTTGCATGAGCAGAGATTGTATGGATTTGCTGCTTGTTTAGCAGCCGGGCTTGTTTGTGTGTTCCTGGTACGTATTTTCCACATTTCAAATTTTCAGTTTCTTGAAAATTTATTATGTTATATTAATTACTGAGCATTCTGTGGAAATCTCGAATTCTTGAATGGGATTCCTACAGAGATGAATACGAGCACAATTGATATTCAGGAAGTTATACACCCTTCTTTCCCAGTACAATATCTTTCGATGGCCAAAATTTTTAGAGCTGTGATTGGCTGAAAGTTTACTTATAAATAAATTCGTCTTCTACAATACATTGATCTTATTGGTCAAACTTGGAAATAAGTTAAGTTAATTATTTTGAAAATGACTATTAAAATAATTAATTTGTTTTCTATTTAAAAGTATGAAAATATAAGTTGTCCAAACATGTTTGAAGACAAACTTTAAGCTTGGCCAGACATGCCCTTAACATTGCAACTTTGTAGCCTCAATGTGCTGAATTCCCTTGTTACTTTCTTATTTTTTTTACAAACTTAAATTTATACAATCTCGAGAAGATGAGGCTCTGTTATAGAATGGGGTATTAAGGGATAAAATCCCGAAGATGAAAACATAGACCAAATTATAAGAGTTTGAGCTACTTCTCTTAACAAAGTTGAACACAATTCTTAACATGATATCAGAGCCCATTAAACTCCAACGATCAATTCGATCCGATTAAGATTCAAAAAAATTGAGCACACGGATTTCAAGATGCACTCAGTTATATCTAAAAAGCAACATGGATGCATTCTGTGAAGTTATTAACCAACATTTACCATCTCGTCTATTTTGCAGTCATTGATTGTTTTTGTCAAACCCATCAAATTTGCTCTGCTTTTTACCTTTGGCAATGTGCTGGCTGTTGGAAGGTATGCTATGATGTAAACTGGCTAAGACGTGTCAGTTTATCTTGCAATCTAGAATTGAGTTTGATCCATGAAAATCTTTTCATTACGGTTGTTTGGTAAGGTTTTACTGTAAAGTATTTGACAACATCAAAGTAGAAAGAATAAGCCCAACCTTCATTTACTATATTTTCCAAGTTCTATCCAGACTCCAATACCACATACCAAACATGCACTTTTGTTGGCAGAGCTTAAATCTTGGAGATCAATGTTTTTATGGCTTCTATATACCCAATCCCATGGTGGCCTTGAGCAAAAAGTCTACATAGATGGCGTAAGGCTGAAGTGTTCAAGATCAAAAGCATTGTGCTACCAACTTGAGTCTTCACTATTAATATGAAATCAGATCGAAATAGTGACTACTATGTATTGCTTATATGCATCCATTTGAGCTGGAATTTTGTTCTTCCTATTCATTTTTTGAGGTTCTGTTTTTTGATCCATTGGCAGCACAGCCTTCCTCATTGGACCACAGCAACAGCTAAGAATGATGCTTGATCCTGTCCGTGTCTACGCTACAGCAATTTATGCGGGGTGTGTTGTGTTAGCTCTCATTTGTGCTCTTTTGGTAAGTCGTGGCATTAACTGAATTTTAAGAAAAAGTAAATACTTGATTCTGCTTGTGAGAGTAATCATACAAGGCTGCCTGAATGGGAGACCAACCAGTGGCACAAATTGGCAATTATAAAGACTTCTAATGGGAACTGTTGAAATGAAGTGAGCATGAAAGGGGAAAGGTTATGAAGATATGATTCAAGTTATTATCAAAATTATCTATTATATTAAACTTCACTGAGCAGAGCTACATGGACCCTAACTAATTTTGTTTGCTGGCCAATAGCCGGTTCTTTTGTCACTTTTTCAGATCAGTTATTAAATAATGAGGCAATAATGCTTTAAAATGTAATTCAAAGTAAATTTGTGAAAAGAAATAAGAACTGTTAAACAGTTCAGTAATGGAAGTCAATTCACTTCCCTTTCTTTTTCTTCTTATTGTCCCTTCAAGCTTCATTATTGTGCTTAGAGGTTCCCTTCCTACAAAACCCACTATTTTTCATCACTTCGTAGGACATTATGCACCCTCACCCAGAATCGTGCATGAGCACACCATGGATATTTTGATCTGTCACTATACTTTTGTTTATATTGTTATTTTTGTAATTAGAAGTTCATTTGGTTTGGTTTCAGGTACATAGTAAGATTCTAACAATAATTGCAATCATATGTGAGTAGACACGGGAACAAACCACTCAAAGTCTTTAAATCGCTTTCTTCCATTATCCTTCAAGTGTGTTTCATTCCAGAATCTTACATCTACTGTTATTTCAAGTGAAATATTGAGATATCATTTTGACTAAATGAACAGTATAAGTCGAACATTGACACTTAGGGTCCGTTTGATAGAAGAGTGGAAAGAAGATGTTTTACAGGGAAAAGATTTTTCTAAAAATTATTTTACTGGGAATTGTAATTAATTGTGTTTGATTGGTATAATTTTTCACTCGGAATTTTTTTAGAAGTTAGGATCTTTTTGTTCACGTTTAACTTTATTTTATATGAAAATTGTCTATTAAAAT
>CAIGRR010040467.1:0-10848 GCA_903798365.1 Fraxinus sp. 1973-6204
TAACTAAATTTGAATACATCACCGGATTTAAATGATAAAAAGATGGAAAAGAATCAGCTCTTGCACCAAGATCTTTTTCCACTTCCAATCCTTGATTTGAACTCGAATCATTCCTCTTCGATCTTGTGTTTTTCTCTCAATTTTGCAAAATGTGGAACCCCAATTTGTGTCTTCTTTGGTCTATTTATAGTTCTCCCATGGTCTTGGCCAATTTGGAGTCTTTTTTATGGGCTTTTCGTGGCCAAAAAAAAAAAAACCTAATCAACGGTGCAACGCCTAGGTCGCCGCCTCTCTGATTTTCTGGGACCATGCGTTGCCTTACAGTAATGTTCTGCTGTTTTTTTTCATTTGCGCTGCCTTTCTACCTTTATTTCCAGCTTCACTTCCGGCGCTTTGGCGCCTCGTGGTGGCGCTTGGGCGCCCATTTTCTGACCACTTTTCATTATTTCGCTTCAACACCTCCCTTTTCTTTACCTATTCAACATACCTTCAAAACAACACTAGCACACACATGAAAATGCTCTATAACCATAAACGTTAGGCAAATAATTAAGTTAATTTGATATAAAATTCATGTGTAAACACACTCATCATTTGACTTCTATAAATACTCCACAAGGTATAGGCACTTTAAGAAGAGAATAAAAAGGAAAAACTCAAGAAAGATTATAACAATTAGATATTTGTGTCTACATTAGAAACAAGAGAGAATTGTTTAGATTAGATTGACATGATCAAAATCTTGTAAGACAATTGATTATTTTTTTGGTATAATAAATTCTCATCTTCCGCAATTTACTTGTTTGTTATATGATCCATTAAATTTCATATTGTCCATATTTTTCGTCTTTAATTATTTGGCCTGTTTCTCAACAAGTGATATGAAAACGTTCTTGATATCAAGATTGGTTCATAACAGAGTGCATTTAATCTACCTTACACTTCTAAACTTGTAAGCCTTTGTACCTGTACAAAACATTAATAAAGCAAATCCCTAGATTCCTTTATGTACTATTTCTAGCAATATTTAGTCCTTTCATATCCAATAATATAAAGCAAATCCCTAAATTCCTTTATATACTATTTCTATCCTCTTAAGTATTTATAATTACAAATTAAGCCCCATGAAATCATTTATTCAATTTAAGTCCTTATTTGGCTGACTTTGACGGTTGAGATTCTTGACTTTAACTAAATAATTTCTTGACTTTGACTATAAATGAATGGGGTGTAGCACCTTTTAGCCAAATATCCTTTTTAACAACTTTAGTAGCTGATATATACTTAGATTATTCGACACAACAACATGTTGTAGTTGGGATTATAAGCTCGCATATTAATCGAAGTAAAAACATAAAAGTAGCTAACTTCATATTATCTTTGTAAATAGCATAATCTGCATCTACAAACCTTTTTATTTTGCTCCTTCACTACTATATTTGAAAGATGGCCCCAATTCACATGATCCCTTTAAGTATCTTAACAATCATTTAAAGCCTTCCAGTGGCTTGGTCCAGGGTCAGATATACACGTACTCAATACTCTAATTTAGTGAGTAACATGAGATCTGGTGTTATTCATAGTATACATCACTGACTCTACAGCATTAGAGTAGGCACCATATCCATATAGCTTAATTCTTTTTCAGTTTTGGAAATTCATTCTCACTTAGATAATTAGATTCCACGCTTGGAACTCACCATAGAAACTTATTTATTACTTTTAGTATTTAATGAGTTTGGTTCAACTTTAAGATATATTTAGGCTTCTCTAAAAAGTTTCACCCCAGAAGTTTCTTTGCGCTGCCTAAGTCTTTCATATCAAACTCCGGAAACAAGTCGGTTTTTTTTTTTTTAGCTTAACACTAGTGCTAATTAACAGCATATTATTCACATACAAAAACAGATATACAATCATATTGTTTTCATTTTTAGATTTATAATAGAGCAATGATCATATTTACCTCTTTTAAAATTTAAGAACAACACAAAGGTATCAAATCTCTTGTACCGCTCTTTAGGAGAATTTTTCAAATCATATAATGGCTTCTTTAAGAGGCACACAAAGTTTGATATATCTTTCTCAATAAATCCAAAAGGTTGATTCATATAAATTTTTCATCCAATTCACCATCTAAGCCTATTTTTACATCTAGTTGTTCAGGTTTCCAATTAAAATGAGCAAATAAAGCTAACATTACCCTTATAGTGGAATATGTATTAAATGCAAAAAAAAGTTTCTCTGAATTTAATCTTCAAATGAGTACTTTTAGTATTGAGCTTTTAGTAACCACCCATTTAAGCATTCTATATGGTCGCATTTTGTAATTTAAGATGGAATTTTTATAGTAAAGTTATTTGAGAAAATATCTATGCGCGTCTGTACAACGTAGTAGAGTTTCTTATTCTGTATTTTTCCATAATCTATCGCTTCAATAGCTTCCTGTGACGCAAATTCAAAATGAATTTTCATTTTTTTTTTTTTACTTTTCACAAAAAAACAATGTACTATATTAGGGCATGGGCAGGAAGCAATCTGTTCACGGAAATATATTTCGAATTAAAATCACCTTAAGTGTACAGTTCGTTAACAAGTAATAAAATGGATTTTGAGTCCAAGTATCGTCCCACGAAAATTGATTAGTCCAATTTTAATTATTACGACCTTAACTGAAACAAGAGTAATATGATATATTTGTTTGTGACAAAATTATGAATAAATTAATCTACTTATAAAATTATGAGTAAATTATGACAAAATTATAACTGCATAGTACTTTTAAATTCTCCCTGAAATTCTCTAAAACACTACATGTGACCGCATATAAGATAAACTATGCGACTGCATAGTTCAAGCAAACTTTCATTCTTTTCATTTTGGTCTTCGAACTCCGTTTTCTCGTTTCTTGATCTCTTTTCTCACTTTTTCTTCTTCCAACACTTCATTCCTTTGCTCTATTGGTTTTGGACTCCTTCACATCTTTGTTTCTTCTCCTAGGTCATCTTTCGACTATTTGCACTTTGGTCCCTGAACTTTGGTTTTCTTTCATTTGTCTTTTTTCGCTTATTTTTCCTAAATTCCCACCATGTACATCAATGTTACCCTACAAAACACAATTTATAAAGAATCAAGCCATATTTCGATATAGTGACCAATAATTGTCTATATTTTGTGGTTTAAATAAGTGTGTGAAACGCACTTATCAAATTCCCCAAATTTGAACAATTGTTTGTCATCAAACAAATTGTAACTTAACTCCAAACAAAATATGGTTTGACAACCTGCTGTGTCGCAAGATTTGAATTTAGCTATCTACACTATGAATAGTTTCAACATTACAAAATCAAATCAACCTCTACCAATTACATGCAAAACTTGATGTATGTGGGTGTAAACTCATGTAAACATATCAAACTCGTGATTGGTTCAATTCCTAACCCATAGTATTCAAATATTCTATTCAAATATTCCATTGCTTCTCTCGAGAAATACACATCCCCCAAACTTATTTAATTCTACTCCTTACTCTCTCTTAGTTTGGATGGATATTACTATCACAAGATCACATTTCAATAAGTCGAGATTCTCTTGTATTTTTTACTGCATCAACCTTTAAGACTAAACTAAGTTACTTGCCTCGTATCAAAGGTATAGTTCTATCAACCAAATGTCTTGGGGCTTAATCAATGTAATTTTGCTTTTTTTCTTTTTTTTTATACTATTATTTTTTTTCAAACATCTTCTCATTGCTTTCTAGATAACTCATATAGCGAGCTTTAGGTCAATGACTCCCAAGTCAAATGATCACAGGACACTAGGTTTTAAACCCTTACAGACTTATTCACTCGAGTTATGCAAGCTCGAAAAGATGATTTTATTCACACAAAGACTCATGTTATGCCCTTTTCTTTTAGACATTCAGCCTGTAAAACCAAACCCTTAACTTAAGACTTTCACATCTTCTTTGTCTCATTGGTATAGACAATCCACACAAGATAAAGTTCCTGCACAGAATCCCTACTCACTTCAATGTTCCCTTGTAACAGCTCAATCACCTCCAAATTACTCTATAAATGGATTATGGATTAATACAATAGAGGTTTTTTCGGGTTTAACTTAGTATTTTCAACTCTTCTCTAATTAACAAGCCAAATCACTCACTTAATATGTAAAACATGAATGTCATGCACAAACAATGTCAAATTTCACATAAATAAGTATTGAATAATCTAATTATGCAATATTTCCACCATTCATAGCCATACTTATTCCAATATTCAACATCATCATCGGCAAGATCATCAAACACACACACAAGCACACAAAACAATAAGCAAATACTAATAAGTAAAAACTACTAATTCTTTTTCAACACATGAACAATCACACAAAAAGCGATAAATTTCACAAAAATATTAATGAATAACCATGGATGTCATGAAAATTCTTCTATTCTTCTACCATCCCCAAACTTATACAACACATTGTCCTCAATGTGTAGCAACTTTATTGAAATGTAGAAGTCTAGGACAAAAACAAAATTAGGTACCAAAATAAAGGTAATGCGTACTCCCCTGATCAATATAGATGTGAAAGTGATGGAGCAAAAGTAGTGTGGATTATGCGTAGACTCTTTGAGACCTGTAAAGACGATAAATGACTCAATATTATTAGAAATTATCAAAAACACAAAAAATTCCTAATCTCATGCATAAAACGGAATAAATAAAATGGAAGAAACGTTGGGTTACCTCCCAACAAGAGTTTTTTTATAGTCTATAGCTCGACTTTATAGCGGTTGATTCATTGTGGTTCAAGTCAAAAACAATTCACCATTGTACTCCTTGCATCCTTTTTTAGCTCCAAAATTTGAATTCTTCGTTCTCATCTCCACCAAGAATTCCTCCAAATTTCGGTTTTCTCTTCTAGCAATTTAGTTGAATGGATAGTTCATCTTCATCACCACAATTACACTTGTCGAGGACTGATGGTTGTTATGATGGATTATATAATTTAAAAACTTCTTGTTCCTCATCTACCCTCAAGATTAGCTCACATTTCTCCATATCAGTCAAAGTTTGACATGTTGCTAAGAATTGTCTTCCCAATATTATTGGAATATCTATGTCTTCATCTTTGTCTAGAATAATGAAGCCTGCCGAAAAAATTAATTTGCAAGATTTGATGAGTATATCATCAACTTTGCCTCTTGCATATGTGATGCTTATATCAGCCAGCTGCAATAACATCGTTGTTTCTTTTGCTTCTCCCAATTCCAATTTTCTGTATATAGATAAGAGCATTAAGTTAATACTTGCACCTGTATCACATAAAGTATTAAAAGTACCAGCTTCTCCAATTGAAATAGGTAAAGTGAAACTCTCTGGATCCTTGAGCTTGGGAGGCAGTTTCTTTTGTAATCTTGCACTGCTCGCCTCTATCAGTGCCACAATTTCAAATTTTGGAAGCTTTCTTCTTTGATATCATGTCCTTCAAAAATCTTGCATAGCTTGGAATCTTTTGTATTGCGTCTATGAACGAAATATTGATGTGGAGTTTCTTTAGCACATCCAAAAACTTCTCAAACTGCTAATCTAGCATGTGTCTCTTCAACCTTTATGGGAATGTAATATGAGCCTGTAAAGATTGATAGGAGCGGTTGCTTTAACTCCTGGTGTATTGTATCTGAACTCTCTTTAGTAGATGCCTCTATCGTCTGTTCAGTCTGTTCCAATTACTCCTCATCTAAAGAAGGTATTATTTCATTAGTCACAACCAACCACTTGATATGTATTTTCGATAATTGTACTCCACTCCTAGTGATGATTGCTTTCACAGATGGATTTATTTCATTTCCCAAAATACTTATGGCCATTACCTGCTCTTTGGGATTAGTCTCAATATTGCTGGCAGGGTACCTAGTACTCTGTTAGTCATAGAAAGTGTCATCTGCCCAACTTGAGTCTCCAGATTTTTAATAGTAGCATTCTGATCTCGGAGAGTTATTTCGGTCTTCCTCATGAACTGATTATTAGCCTCCATGTATTAATTTGTTTTTTCCATAAATTTTCCAAACATCTCTTCCAGTTTTCTCCTATTGTTGAAACTGATCCAGCAGCATATTCTGATTAGCCCAAGAGAAATTTGGGTATTTTCTCCAACTTGGGTTGTAAATATCTGAATGTGGTTTATTTTGTTGATGTTGTCCCCATTGTGCAAAATCCACTTGTTCCATACCTTGTGCCAGAATATGACAATTTACTATATTATGATCTGCCCTACACTTTTCATAACATGGCTTCTTAGCTTCTACTGCATTGGTTGTCTATGATATGGTCTCCACCTTATGAAATAATGAATCTATTTTTGCAGATAAAGCTGAGTAAGCATCCACCTTAAATACACCCGGCGCTTTCTTTTGAACAACTCACTTAGCAGTCCGCTGAAGTTGTAGCCACTATCTTGAATAATTTCAAAACTTCGTCAATTGTCTTTGTAGATAAGGAGTCGTTAGACGAAGAATCCACCATACTTTGATCGATAGAAGCAATCGCGCATAAAAATATTAGACCGGAGCCCTTTACCAATATCGTGATGAGGACACTTCCGAAGTATGTTCTTGAAACTATTCCAAGCTTCATCAAAAGATTTTGATTCACTTTGATGGAAGATAGATATGTCATGCTTCAACTTTGCTATCTAGGCCGGTGGGAAGAATCTTGTGCAGGATTTTTGGGCTAGATCATTCCACATACTAATACTGGTGATGGGTTGAGAATCTAACCACTCAAATGCTTTATCGCGCAAAGTATGGAAACAACCTCAATCTAAAACCATCGTCTGAAATACCCTAATATCGAAAATGATGACACATCTCCAGAATCGAGAGACGTATGTATGTGGATTTTCTTCAGCTCTACCATAAAATTGATGTACATTCTAGAATAGATGTATAACGCTAGTCTTTATTTGGAAATTAGGCTGCCCAAATGGAGGGTAGATAATGATGGATTGACTCTGAATGATCTGTAGTGTCATGAAATCCCCAACAAGCATACTTTTCTCATCAACAGCTTCCTCTTCATTGACCTGAACTACTTGATTGTTTTGCTGGTTAGCCTTTTGTACTTGCTGTTTTGGTGTTTTTGTTGTGTTGCTCTTGTTTTCCTTTGCCTACGATGAAATGTATGTTTGATTTCTGGATCAACTGGAAGCAATTCATCGTATAGCGACCTTAGCATACAAGAGTTAAAAGAAAGACAATAGTAGCACCTAGATAACTAGAGTGAAATGAAATTAAAAAAATGTTCGAATTAGTATCGAGGTAAATAAAATCAAACTAAGCTCAACCCCCGGCAATGGTACCAAAAACTTGTTCACAAAAATATATTTTGAATTAAAAGCACCACAAGTGTACGGTTCATTAACAAGTAATAAAATGGATTTTGAGTCCAAGTATCGTCCCACAGAGATTGATTAGTTCAATTTTAATTATTGCGACCTTAATCGAAACAAGAGTAATATGATGTATTTGTGTGTGACAAAATTATGAATAAATTAATCTACTTATGCAATTATGAGTAAATTAACTAAACTAAATGCAAATTATTATAAATGTAGATTAATGTGTTCAATAAATAGCAAATGTACTAGGATCCCGAATTTCCATGCAATAATCAGTGTTTACCCTAGTTTACACATTACCAACACGACTGAATTTTAATGAATCAATGTTCATATTTTATTTAACAATCTCTCTCCAATATTGTTAAACTTACTTTTATATATGATCCAACTATATTTCTATGATAGATACGAACATATAAAAGTACATGAATTTTTATGAACACTTAAAGATTCACATAGAGTATAGCGATATATTTATATCCCCTATCGGACTCTATGATAATTTATATATGTCGAACCTATTTTCCTTCTTTCAAATGCATAAAACAGGCCACCAAATTCATACACTTACCGTGCACAATAATTGTGGAGAAAAGAAAATCATATAAATCATTAAATATTCAAAAATATTAATGTCGAATATATAAAACTAAAAATTAAAAATTCATATTACATGGTTCATCATTCTCCTAGTACAAAAAAAACTAACCTAGCATGTTATGAATAAGAAAACAAAAGATAATGAAGAATCGACATCACCCGATTAATCTTGAATTGAANAACTAAAAATTAAAAATTCATATTACATGGTTCATCATTCTCCTAGTACAAAAAAAACTAACCTAGCATGTTATGAATAAGAAAACAAAAGATAATGAAGAATCGACATCACCCGATTAATCTTGAATTGAATCTTCGTGATTTTGGAGTCGATCTTCACGTTCTTGCCTCTTTTTTTCCTCCAAAAGCTCTTAAAAATATGTTCTAATGCATCTCGGTGATGGTTTTAAAATACGCCTCAAAAATTATTTCCATAAGAGTTTTATTAAAATAGGAAAACCAGATTTTTTTTCTCCGAAATTGTACTATGCGGCTACATAGTACATTTCCATGCGACCGCATAGTTCATTTAAATTCTCCGTGAAATTCTCTGAAGCACTACATGCGACCGCTGTAAGATGAACTATGCGACTGCATAGTTCAAGCAAACTGCCGTTCTTTGCAATTTGGTCGCCGAACTCCATTTTCTCGTTTCTTGATCTTTTTTCTCACTTTTTCTTCTTCCAACACTTTATTCCTTTGCTCTATTGGTTTTTGACTCCTTCAAATCTTTGTTTCTTCTCCAGGGTCATCTCTCGACTACTTTCAATTTGGTCCCTGAACTTTGGTTTTCTTCCATTTTAGTCATTTCACTCAGTTTTCCTACATTCCACCATGTACATCAATGCTATCCTACAAAATACAATTTATATAGAATTAAGCCATATTTCGATATAGTGACCAATAATTGTTCATATTTGCTGGCTTAAATAAGTGTGTAAAATGCATTATCACAATTCGCATCATGCATTCGAAGGTTGGGAAGAAAAAAAGAAAAAGAAAAGATGACTGCATTACTGAATTGTTTTTATATTTTTATAATTATAAAAATTAATGTTGGGATTCTTTTAAGCTTTTGAAGTTATTATTAATTGATTATTGAGGCTTAAGGTTGTATGTTAAAAGGTCAACATTATCATGTGTTAAGTGGAGCCTAATTATTTCATGTGTGGATCCAGTATGTGGAATGACCATTGCAGTGAGGTTGTCGTGGGGTTGGAAGGAGAGCATGAAGCCCCTCTCAGGGGGTGCGGGGAGCGGAGATTAAGGACCATAGTTTCATTGAAGATAATTAAAAAATTTACACTTGTAATTTCGATTTTATCCTAATTTGTCTTATAAATTGGGAGTCACTCATTAGAGTTTTGTATTACTATCAGAAAGATAGAGGGGTTAAAGAAAATATGGTATGCGACTTTCTCTTATAAACTTGTTTTCAACATAGAAGAGGGCGGAGTCTTATATTAAGACGAATCTCTATAAATTTTTTGTGTTCTTGTGTGTATATTTTTTTTTCCTATTTAATTGCTCTCCGTTTTATAGAATTAGAGTTTCTAATTCTCAACAATTTGTATCAGGGCCTTTGGTTTTGATTGAGAACAATGGATGAAAAAGAAGGGAAATCACTAAAAACCTACAATATGAATAGTATGGATTTTGTGTTTTGAAAGATGCAGACCAAGGATTATCTTCAAAGTAAAAAAATTCACCATCCCCTTTTGAATGAGAAGATGAATGGAATGAAGGACAATGAGTTAAAACTCCTTGATCTTCATGTGTAGGGTGTTATACAGTTAACACTGTTGAAAAATGTTAGTCACATGTGATGCGAAGAAGATTATGGTATATGTGATGAAGGCATTGTTCGATATGTATAAGAAGTCATCTACGTGTAACAAAGTACATCTGATGAAAAAATTATTCAATTTGAAGAAGACTAAAGGTGCTCCAACAATATAACATCTCAATAAATTGAATACAATTATCAATCAGTTAGTCTCGGTTGATATTAAATTTGATGATAAGGCATGTGCACTAATCCTATTGGCATCACTACAAATAGCTTGGCAACTCCATTGGCAATGTGAAACTAAGATTAGTAATGTTCAGGACACTATTCTTATTGACGAATTCCGTAAAAGACATTGTGAAGACAATATCAAATTATATCCTACATGTTGAGACTACGGTAGTGGTTTTGATAAAAAATAAAAAATAAAAAAAAAATCAATGAAGGCAACGGTGAAAGTGGAAAAATGGTAGAAGTAAGTACAAGTCCAGAAAGCATATAAAATGCTAAAATTGTGATCAAACTGATCGTATGAAGAAGAATGGTAGAACCGAAGTAGAATGAAGAAAAGAATCACAATAGCGCATTGATTGAAGAGGTACAAATACTTTACTCTTGTTGGTTGAAGGTCCTATTAATTCTTAGATGATGGATTCGAGAGCATTTTTTACACCACTGTACATCATGAGATTATCGAGAACTATGTTGCTGGAAATTATGGAATCTTACTAATGGAAAACCTATGGATATTTTCGTTGTTGGTAATGTTAGTTTACGGATTTCAAATCTGATTTATGGCACTATTATTAAACAATTCAAAGAAAAGAAAGAGAAAAAAGGGAGGCTAGGGTTTTATTAATTCTGAAATGTGAATACAAAACCTAAATATAAAGAGACTATATATAGTCTAAAATAAAGAAAACTAAAAAGACTATTCTACCCTTAATAAACAATAAAATAAAATAATGCTATATTTCTTAACATCTCCCCTCAAACTCACGATGCGGCAGCTACAAGCATCGAGAGTTTGCCAACTAGAAAACGAAAACGGG